>CM075759.1:31355522-31498022 GCA_037974335.1 Prionace glauca
TGGTGAACAATTGTGGTTAGTGTGTCGATCGAGCGGGGAGGGGGTGGTGAACTATTGTAGTTAGTGTGTTGATCGAGCGGGGTGAACGATTGTGGTTAGTGTGTCGATCACGTGGGGAGGGGTTTGGTGATCGATTGTGGTTAGTGTGTCGATCAAGCGGGGAGGGGGTGGTGAACGAATGTGGTTAGTGTGTCGATCGAGCAGGGAGGGGGTGGTGAACGATTGTGGTTAGTGTGTCGATCGAGCGGGGAGGGGGTGGGTGAACGATTGTGGTTAGTGTGTCGATCAAGCGGGGAGGGGGTGGTGAACGATTGTGGTTAGTGTGTCGATCGAGCGGGGAGGGTGTGGGTGAACGATTGTGGTTATCATGTCGATCGAGCGGGGGTGGGGGGTGAACGATTGTGGTTAGTGTGTCGATCGAGCGGGGAGGGGGTGGTGAACGATTGTGGTTAATGTGTCGATCGAGCGGGGAGGGGGTGGTGAACGATTGTGGTTAGTGTGTCGATCGAGTAGGGAGGGGGTGGTGAACGATTGTAGTTAGTGTGTCGATCGAGCGGGGAAGGGGGGGTGAACGATTGTGGTTAGTGCGTCGATCGAGCGGGGAGGGAGGGGTGAACGATTGTGGTTAGTATGTCGATCGAGCGGGGAGGGGGGTGAACGATTGTGGTTAGTGTGTCAATCGAGCGGGGAGGGGGGGTGAACAATTGTGGATAGTGTGTCGATTGAGCGGGGGAGGGTGGGTGAACGATGTGGTTAGTGTGTCGATTCAGCGGCGAGGGGGTGGGTGAACAATTGTGGTTAGTGTGTCGATCGAGCGGGGAGGGGGGTGAACGATTCTGGTTAGTGTGTCGATTGAGCGGGGAGGGGTGGTGAACGATTGTGGTTAGTGTGTCGATTGAGCGGGGAGGGGTGGTGAACGATTGTGGTTAGTGTGTCGATCGAGCGGGGAGGGGGGTGAAGGATTGTGGTTAGTGTGTCGATCGAGCGGGGAGGGGGGTGATCGATTGTGGTTAATGTGTCGATCGAGCGGGGAGGGGGGGGTGAACGATTGTGGTTAGTGTGTCGATCGAGCGGGGAGTGGGGTGAACGATTGTGGTTAGTGTGTCGATCGAGCGGGGAGTGGGTGGTGCACGATTGTGGTTAGTGTGTCGATCGAGCGGGGAGGGGGTGGGTGAACGATTGTGGTTAGTGTGTCGATCAAGCGGGGAGCGGGTGGTGAACGATTGTGGTTAGTGTGTCGATCGAGCGGGGAGTGGGTGGTGAACGATTGTGGTTAGTGTGTCGATCGAGCGGGGAGTGGGTGGTGAACGATTGTGGTTAGTGTGTCGATCGAGCGGGGAGGGGGTGGGTGAACGATTGTGGTTAGTGTGTCGATCAAGCGGGGAGGGGGTGGTGAACGGTTGTGGTTAGTGTGTCGATCGAGCGGGGAGGGGGTGGGTGAACGATTGTGGTTAGTGTGTCGATCGAATGTGGAGGGGGTGGGTGAACGATTGTGGTTAGTGTGTCGATCGAATGTGGAGGGGGTGGGTGAACGATTCTGGTTAGTGTGTCGATCGAATGGGGAGGGGGTGGGTGAACGATTGTGGTTAGTGTGTCGATCGAGCGGGCAGGGGGTGGGTGAACAATTGTGGTTAGTGTGTCGATCGAGCGGGGAGGGGGTGATGAACAATTGTGGTTCGTGTGTCGATCAAGAGGGGAGGCGGGGTGAACGATTGTGGTTAGTGTGTCGATCGAGCGGGGAGGGGGTGGGTGAACTATTGTGGTTAGAGTGTCGATTGAGTGGGGAGAGGGTGGGTGAACGATTGTGGTTAGTGTGTCGATCGAGCGGGGAGGGGGTGGGTGAACGATTGTGGTTAGTGTGTCGATTGAGCGGGGAGGGGGTGGGTGAACGATTGTGGTTAGTGTGTCGATTGAGCGGGGAGGGGGTGGGTGAACGATTGTGGTTAGTGTGTCGATTGAGCGGGGAGGGGGTGGTGAACGATTGTGGTTAGTGTGTCGATCGAGCGGGGAGGGGGTGGGTGAACGATTGTGGTTAGTGTGTCGATCGAATGGGGAGGGGGTGTGTGAACGATTGTGGTTACTGTGTCGATCGAGCGGGCAGGGGGTGGGTGAACAAATGTGGTTAGTGTGTCGATCGAGCGGGGAGGGGGTGATGAACGATTGTGGTTCGTGTGTCGATCGAGCGGGGAAGGGGGGGGTGAACGATTGTGGTTAGTGCGTCGATCGAGCGGGGAGGGAGGGGTGAACGATTGTGGTTAGTATGTCGATCGAGAGGGGAGGGGGGTGAACGATTGTGGTTAGTGGGTCGATCATGCGGGGGGGGGGGTGAACGATTGTGGTTAGTGTGTCGATCAAGAGGGGAGGGGGGGTGAACGATTGTGGTTAGTGTGTCGATCGAGCGCGGAGGGGGGTGAACGATTGTGGTTAGTGTGTCCATTGAGCGGGGAGAGGGTGGGTGAACGATTGTGGTTAGTGTGTCGATTGAGCGGGGAGGGGGGTGAACGATTGTGGTTAGTGTGTCGATCAAGCGGGGAGGGGGTGGGTGAACGATTGAGGTTAGTGTGTCGATCAAGCGGGGAGGGGGTGGTGAACGATTGTGGTTAGTGTGTCGATCGAGCAGGGAGGGGGTGGTGAACGATTGTGGTTAGTGTGTCGATCGAGCAGGGAGGGGGTGGTGAACAATTGTGGTTAGTGTGTCGATCGAGCGGGGAGGGGGTGGGTGAACGATTGTGGTTAGTGTGTCGATCAAGCGGGGAGGGGGTGGTGAACGATTGTGGTTAGTGTGTCGATCGAGCGGGGAGGGGGTGGGTGAACGATTGTGGTTATCATGTCGATCGAGCGGGGGTGGGGGGTGAACGATTGTGGTTAGTGTGTTGATCGAGCGGGGAGGGGGTGGTGAACGATTGTGGTTAATGTGTCGATCGAGCGGGGAGGGGGTGGTGAACGATTGTGGTTAGTGTGTCGATTCAGCGGGGAGGGGGTGGGTGAACGATTGTGGTTAGCGTGTCGATCAAGAGGTGAGGGGGGGGTGAACGATTGTGGTTAGTGTGTCGATTGAGCGGGGAGGGGGTGGGTGAACGATTGTGGTTAGTGTGTCGATTCAGCGGGGAGGGGGTGGGTGGACGATTGTGGTTCGTGTGTCGATTGAGCGGGGAGGGGGGTGAACGATTGTGGTTAGTGTGTCGATCGAGCGGGGAGGGGGGGTGAACGATTGTGGTTAGTGTGTCGATCGAGCGGGGAGGGTGGTGAACGATTGTGGTTAATGTGTCGATCGAGCGGGGAGGGGGGGGTGAACGATTGTTGTTAATGTGTCGATCGAGCGGGGAGGGGGTGGGTGAAGGATTGTGGTTAGTGTGTCGATCGAGCGCGGAGGGGGTGGGAGAACGATTGTGGTTAGTGTGTCGATTGAGCGGGGAGGGGTGGTGAACGATTGTGGTTAGTGTGTCGATTGAGTGGGGAGGGGGGTGAACGATTGTGGTTAGTGTGTCGATCGAGCGGAGAGGGGGTGGGTGAACGATTGTGGTTAGTGTGTCGATCGAACGGGGAGGGGGTGGGTGAATGATTGTGGTTAGTGTGTCGATCGAGCGGGCAGGGGGTGGGTGAACGATTGTGGTTAGTGTGTTGATCGAGCGGGGAGGGGGTGGGTGAACGATTGTGGTTAGTGTGTCGATCGAGCGGGGAGGGGGTGGGTGAACGATTGTGGTTAGTGTGTCGATCGAGCGGGGAGGGGGTGGTGAAAGATTGTGGTTAGTGTGCTGATCGAGCGGGGTGAACGATTGTGGTTAGTGTGTCGATTCAGCGGGGAGGGGGTGTTGAACGATTGTGGTTAATGTGTCGATCGAGCGGTGAGGGGGTGGTGAACGATTGTGGTTAGTGTGTCGATTCAGCGGGGAGGGGATGGGTGAACGATTGTGGGTAGTGTGTCGATCAAGAGGCGAGGGGGGGGTGAACGATTGTGGTTAGAGTGTCGATTGAGCGGGGAGGGGGTGGATGGACGATTGTGGTTAGTGTGTCGATCGAGCGGGGAGGGGGTGGTGAACGATTGTGGTTAGTGTGTCGATCGAGCGGGGAGGGGGGTGAACGATTGTGGTTAGTGTGTCGATCAACCAGCAGGGGGGTGAACGATTGTGGTTCATGTGTCGATCGAGCGGGGAGTGGGGGTGAACGATTGTGGTTAGTGTGTCATTCGAGCGGGGAGGGGGGGTGAACGATTGTGGTTACTGTGTCGATCGAGCGGGGAGGGTGTGGGTGAACGATTGTGGTTAGTGTGTCGATCGAGCGGTGAGGGGGTGGGTGAACGATTGTGGTTAGTGTCTCGATTGAGCGGGGAGGGGTGGTGAACGATTGTGGTTAGTGTGTCGATTGAGCGGGGAGGGGGGTGAACGATTGTGGTTAGTGTGTCGATCGAGCGGAGATGGGGTGGGTGAACGATTGTGGTTAGTGTGTCGATCGAACGGGGAGGGGGTGTGTGAACGATTGTGGTTAGTGTGTCGATCGAGCGGGCAGGGGGTGGGTGAACGATTGTGGTTAGTGTGTCGATCGAGCGGGGAGGGGGTGGTGAAAGATTGTGGTGAGTGGGTCGATCATGCGGGGAGGAGGGGTGAACGATTGTGGTTAGTGTGTCGATCAAGAGGGGAGGGGGGGTGAACGATTGTGGTTAGTGTGTCGATCGAGCGCGGAGGGGGTGGGTGAACTATTGTGGTTAGTGTGTCCATTGAGCGGGGAGAGGATGGGTGAACGATTGTGGTTAGTGTGTCGATTGAGCGGGGAGGGGTGGTGAATGATTGTGGTTAGTGTGTCGATCGAGCGGGGAGGGGGTGGGTGAACGATAGTGGTTAGTATGTCGATCGAGCGGAGAGGGGGGTGAACGATGGTGGTTAGTGTGCCGATCGAGCGGGGAGGGGGGGTGAACGATAGTGGTTAGTGTGTCGATCAAGAGGGGAGGGGGGGGTGAACGAATGAGGTTAGCGTGTCGATCGAGCGGGGAGGGGGTGGGTGAACGATTGTGGTTAGTGTGTCCATTGAGCGGGGAGGGGGTGGGTGAACGATTGTGGTTAGTGTGTCGATTGAGCGGGGAGGGGTGGTGAACGATTGTGGTTAATGTGTCGATTGAGCGGGGAGGGGGTGAACGATTGTGGTTAGTGTGTCGATCGAGCGGGGAGGGGGGGTGAACGATTGTGGTTAGTGTGTCGATCGAGCGGGGGAGGTGGTGAACGATTGTGGTTAGTGTGTCGATCGAGCGGAGAGAGGGTGGGTGAACGATTGTGGTTAGTGTGTCGATCGAGCGGGGGAGGGAGTGGTGAACGATTGTGGTTAGTGTGTCGATCGAGCGGGGAGGGGGTGGTGAACGATTGTGGTTAGTGTGTTGATCGAGCGGGGTGAACGATTGTGGTTAGTGTGTCGATCACGTGGGGAGGGGTTTGGTGAACGATTGTGGTTAGTGTGTCGATCAAGCGGGGAGGGGGTGGTGAACGATTGTGGTTAGTGTGTCGATCGAGCAGGTTGGGGGTGGTGAATGATTGTGGTTAGTGTGTCGATCGAGCGGGGAGGCGGTGGGTGAACGATTGTGGTTAGTATGTCGATTGAGCGGGGAGGGGGTGGGTGAACGATTGTGGTTAGTGTGTCGATCGACCGGGGAGGGGGTGGTGAACGATTGTGGTTAATGTGTCGATCGAGCGGGGAGGGGGTGGTGAACGATTGTGGTTAGTATGTCGATTCAGCGGGGAGGGGGTGGTGAACGATTGTGGTTAGTGTGTCGATCGAGTAGGGAGGGGGTGGTGAACGATTGTGGTTAGTGTGTTGATCGAGCGGGGAGGGGGGGGGTGAACGATTGTGGTTAGTGTGTTGATCGAGCGGGGAGGGGGTGGTGAAAGATTGTGGTTAGTGTGTTGATCGAGCGGGGTAAACGATTGTGGTTAGTGTGTCGATCGCGTGGGGAGGGGGTGGGTGAACGATTGTGGTTAGTGTGTCGATCAAGCGGGGAGGGGGTGGTGAACGATTGTGGTTAGTATGTCGATTGAGCGGGGAGGGGGGTGAACGATTGTGGTTAGTGTGTCGATCGAGCGGGGAGGGGGGGTGAACGATTGTGGATAGTGTGTCGATTGAGCGGGGGAGGGTGGGTGAACGATGTGGTTAGTGTGTCGATTCAGCGGCGAGGGGGTGGGTGAACAATTGTGGTGAGTATGTCGATCGAGCGGGGAGGGGGGTGAACGATTGTGGTTAGTGTGTCGATTGATCGGGGAGGGGTGGTGAACGATTGTGGTTAGTGTGTCGATTGAGCGGGGAGGGGTGGTGAACGATTGTGGTTAGTGTGTCGATCGAGCGGGGTGAACGATTGTGGTTAGTGTGTCGATCGAGCGGGGAGGGGGTGGTGAACGATTGTGGTTAGTGTGTTGATCGAGCGGGGTGAACGATTGTGGTTAGTGTGTCGATCAAGAGGGGAGGGGGGGGTGAACGAATGAGGTTAGCGTGTCGATCGAGCGGGGAGGGGGTGGGTGAACGATTGTGGTTAGTGTGTCGATCGAGCGGGGAGGGGGTGGTGAACGATTGTGGTTAGTGTGTTGATCGAGCGGGGTGAACGATTGTGGTTAGTGTGTCGATCACGTGGGGAGGGGTTTGGTGAACGATTGTGGTTAGTGTGTCGATCAAGCGGGGAAGGGGTGGTGAACGATTGTGGTTAGTGTGTCGATCGAGCGGGGAGGGGGTGGGTGAACGATTGTGGTTAGTGTGTCGATCAAGCGGGGAGGGGGTGGTGAACGATTGTGGTTAGAGTGTCGATCGAGCGGGGAGGGGGTGGGTGAACGATTGTGGTTATCATGTCGATCGAGCGGGGGTGGGGGGTGAACGATTGTGGTTAGTGTGTCGATCGAGCGGGGAGGGGGTGGTGAACGATTGTGGTTAATGTGTCGATCGAGCGGGGAGGGGGTGGTGAACGATTGTGGTTAGTGTGTCGATTCAGCGGGGAGGGGGTGGTGAACGATTGTGGTTAGTGTGTCGATCGAGTAGGGAGGGGGTGGTGAACGATTGTAGTTAGTTTGTCGATCGAGCGGGGAAGCGGGGGTGAACGATTGTGGTTAGTGCGTCGATCGAGCGGGGAGGGAGGGGTGCACGATTGTGGTTAGTATGTCGATCGAGCGGGGAGGGGGGTGAACGATTGTGGTTAGTGTGTCGATGGAGCGGGGAGGGGGGGTGAACGATTGTGGATAGTGTGTCGATTGAGCGGGGGAGGGTGGGTGAACGATGTGGTTAGTGTGTCGATTCAGCGGCGAGGGGGTGGGTGAACAATTGTGGTTAGTGTGTCGATCGAGCGGGGAGGGGGGTGAACGATTGTGGTTAGTGTGTCGATTGAGCGGGGAGGGTTGGGAACGATTGTGGTTAGTGTGTCGATTGAGCGGGGAGGGGTGGTGAACGATTGTGGTTAGTGTGTCGATCGAGCGGGGAGGGGGGTGAACGATTGTGGTTAGTGTGTCGATCGAGCGGGGAGGGGGGTGATCGATTGTGGTTCATGTGTCGATCGAGCAGGGAGGGGGGGGTGAACGAATGTGGTTAGTGTGTCGATCGAGCGGTGAGGGGGGTGAACGATTGTGGTTAGTGTGTCGATCGAGCGGGGAGGGGGTGGGAGAACGATTGTGGTTAGTGTGTCGATCAAGCGGGGAGGGGGTGGTGAACGATTGTGGTTAGTGTGTCGATCGAGCGGGGAGTGGGTGGTGAACGATTGTGGTTAATGTGTCGATCGAGCGGGGAGTGGGTGGTGAACGATTGTGGTTAGTGTGTCGATCGAGCGGGGAGTGGGTGGTGAACGATTGTGGTTAGTGTGTCGATCGAGCGGGGAGGGGGTGGGTGAACGATTGTGGTTAGTGTGTCGATCAAGCGGGGAGGGGGTGGTGAACGATTGTGGTTAGTGTGTCGATCAAGCGGGGAGGGGGTGGTGAACGATTGTGGTTAGTATGTCGATTGAGCGGGGAGGGGGGTGAACGATTGTGGTTAGTGTGTCGATCGAGCGGGGAGGGGGGGTGAACGATTGTGGTTAGTGTGTCGATCGAGCGGGGGAGGTGGTGAACGATTGTGGTTAGTGTGTCGATCGAGCGGAGAGAGGGTGGGTGAACGATTGTGGTTAGTGTGTCGATCGAGCGGGGGAGGGAGTGGTGAACGATTGTGGTTAGTGTGTCGATCGAGCGGGGAGGGGGTGGTGAACGATTGTGGTTAGTGTGTTGATCGAGCGGGGTGAACGATTGTGGTTAGTGTGTCGATCACGTGGGGAGGGGTTTGGTGAACGATTGTGGTTAGTGTGTCGATCAAGCGGGGAGGGGGTGGTGAACGATTGTGGTTAGTGTGTCGATCGAGCAGGTTGGCGGTGGTGAATGATTGTGGTTAGTGTGTCGATCGAGCGGGGAGGCGGTGGGTGAACGATTGTGGTTAGTATGTCGATTGAGCGGGGAGGGGGTGGGTGAACGATTGTGGTTAGTGTGTCGATCGACCGGGGAGGGGGTGGTGAATGATTGTGGTTAATGTGTCGATCGAGCAGGGAGGGGGTGGTGAACGATTGTGGTTAGTATGTCGATTCAGCGGGGAGGGGGTGGTGAACGATTGTGGTTAGTGTGTCGATCGAGTAGGGAGGGGGTGGTGAACGATTGTGGTTAGTGTGTTGATCGAGCGGGGAGGGGGTGGGTGAACGATTGTGGTTAGTGTGTTGATCGAGCGGGGAGGGGGTGGTGAAAGATTGTGGTTAGTGTGTTGATCGAGCGGGGTAAACGATTGTGGTTAGTGTGTCGATCGCGTGGGGAGGGGGTGGGTGAACGATTGTGGTTAGTGTGTCGATCAAGCGGGGAGGGGGTGGTGAACGATTGTGGTTAGTATGTCGATTGAGCGGGGAGGGGGGTGAACGATTGTGGTTAGTGTGTCGATCGAGCGGGGAGGGGGGGTGAACGATTGTGGATAGTGTGTCGATTGAGCGGGGGAGGGTGGGTGAACGATGTGGTTAGTGTGTCGATTCAGCGGCGAGGGGGTGGGTGAACAATTGTGGTGAGTATGTCGATCGAGCGGGGAGGGGGGTGAACGATTGTGGTTAGTGTGTCGATTGATCGGGGAGGGGTGGTGAACGATTGTGGTTAGTGTGTCGATTGAGCGGGGAGGGGTGGTGAACGATTGTGGTTAGTGTGTCGATCGAGCGGGGTGAACGATTGTGGTTAGTGTGTCGATCGAGCGGGGAGGGGGTGGTGAACGATTGTGGTTAGTGTGTTGATCGAGCGGGGTGAACGATTGTGGTTAGTGTGTCGATCAAGAGGGGAGGGGGGGGTGAACGAATGAGGTTAGCGTGTCGATCGAGCGGGGAGGGGGTGGGTGAACGATTGTGGTTAGTGTGTCGATCGAGCGGGGAGGGGGTGGTGAACGATTGTGGTTAGTGTGTTGATCGAGCGGGGTGAACGATTGTGGTTAGTGTGTCGATCACGTGGGGAGGGGTTTGGTGAACGATTGTGGTTAGTGTGTCGATCAAGCGGGGAAGGGGTGGTGAACGATTGTGGTTAGTGTGTCGATCGAGCGGGGAGGGGGTGGGTGAACGATTGTGGTTAGTGTGTCGATCAAGCGGGGAGGGGGGTGGTGAACGATTGTGGTTAGAGTGTCGATCGAGCGGGGAGGGGGTGGGTGAACGATTGTGGTTATCATGTCGATCGAGCGGGGGTGGGGGGTGAACGATTGTGGTTAGTGTGTCGATCGAGCGGGGAGGGGGTGGTGAACGATTGTGGTTAATGTGTCGATCGAGCGGGGAGGGGGTGGTGAACGATTGTGGTTAGTGTGTCGATTCAGCGGGGAGGGGGTGGTGAACGATTGTGGTTAGTGTGTCGATCGAGTAGGGAGGGGGTGGTGAACGATTGTAGTTAGTGTGTCGATCGAGCGGGGAAGCGGGGGTGAACGATTGTGGTTAGTGCGTCGATCGAGCGGGGAGGGAGGGGTGCACGATTGTGGTTAGTATGTCGATCGAGCGGGGAGGGGGGTGAACGATTGTGGTTAGTGTGTCGATGGAGCGGGGAGGGGGGGTGAACGATTGTGGATAGTGTGTCGATTGAGCGGGGGAGGGTGGGTGAACGATGTGGTTAGTGTGTCGATTCAGCGGCGAGGGGGTGGGTGAACAATTGTGGTTAGTGTGTCGATCGAGCGGGGAGGGGGGTGAACGATTGTGGTTAGTGTGTCGATTGAGCGGGGAGGGTTGGGAACGATTGTGGTTAGTGTGTCGATTGAGCGGGGAGGGGTGGTGAACGATTGTGGTTAGTGTGTCGATCGAGCGGGGAGGGGGGTGAACGATTGTGGTTAGTGTGTCGATCGAGCGGGGAGGGGGGTGATCGATTGTGGTTCATGTGTCGATCGAGCAGGGAGGGGGGGGTGAACGAATGTGGTTAGTGTGTCGATCGAGCGGTGAGGGGGGTGAACGATTGTGGTTAGTGTGTCGATCGAGCGGGGAGGGGGTGGGAGAACGATTGTGGTTAGTGTGTCGATCAAGCGGGGAGGGGGTGGTGAACGATTGTGGTTAGTGTGTCGATCGAGCGGGGAGTGGGTGGTGAACGATTGTGGTTAATGTGTCGATCGAGCGGGGAGTGGGTGGTGAACGATTGTGGTTAGTGTGTCGATCGAGCGGGGAGTGGGTGGTGAACGATTGTGGTTAGTGTGTCGATCGAGCGGGGAGGGGGTGGGTGAACGATTGTGGTTAGTGTGTCGATCAAGCGGGGAGGGGGTGGTGAACGATTGTGGTTAGTGTGTCGATCGAGCGGTGAGGGGGTGGGTGAACGATTGTGGTTAGTGTGTCGATCGAATGTGGAGGGGGGTGAACGATTGTGGTTAGTGTGTCGATCGAGCGGGCAGGGGGTGGGTGAACTTTTGTGGTTAGTGTGTCGATCGAGCGGGGAGGGGGTGATGAACAATTGTGGTCCGTGTGTCGATCGAACGGGGAAGGGGGGTGAACGATTGTGGTTAGTGCGTCGATCGAGCGGGGAGGGAGGTGTGAACGATTGTGGTTAGTATGTCGATCGAGCGGGAAGGGGGTGAACGATTGTGGTTAGTGTGTCAATCGAGCGGGGAGGGAGGGTGAACTATTGTGGTTAGTGTGTCGATCAAGAGGGGAGGCGGGGTGAACGATTGTGGTTAGTGTGTCGATCGAGCGGGGAGGGGGTGGGTGAACTATTGTGGTTAGTGTGTCGATTGAGTGGGGAGAGGCTGGGTGAACGATTGTGGTTAGTGTGTCGATTGAGCGGGGAGGGGTGGTGAATGATTGTGGTTAGTGTGTCGATTGAGCGGGGAGGGGGGTGAACGATTGTGGTTAGTGCGTCGATCGAGCGGGGAGAGAGGGGTGAACGATTGTGGTTAGTATGTCGATCAAGGGGGGAGGGTGGTGAACGATTGTGGTTAGTGGGTCGATCATGCGGGGAGGCGGGGTGAACGATTGTGGTTAGTGTGTCGATCAAGAGGGGAGGGGGGGGAACGATTGTGGTTAGTGTGTCGATCGAGCGCGGAGGGGGTGGGTGAACTATTGTGGTTAGTGTGTCCATTGAGCGGGGAGAGGGTGGGTGAAAGATTGTGGTTAGTGTGTCGATTGAGCGGGGAGGGGTGGTGAACGATTGTGGTTAGTGTGTCGATTGAGCGGGGAGGGGGGTGAACGATTGTCGTTAGTGTGTCGATCGAGCGGGGAGGGGGGGGTGAACGATTGTGGTTCGTGTGTCGATCGAGCGGGGGGGGTGGTGAACGATTGTGGTTCGTGTGTCGATCGAGCGGAGAGAGGGTGGGTGAACAATTGTGGTTAGTGTGTCGATCGAGTGGGGGGAGGGGGTGGTGAACGATTGTGGTTAGTGTGTCGATCGAGCGGGGAGGGGGTGGTGAACGATTGTGGTTAGTGTGTCGATCGAGCGGGGAGGGGGTGGGTGAACGATTGTGGTTATCATGTCGATCGAGCGGGGGTGGGGGGTGAACGATTGTGGTTAGTGTGTCGATCGAGCGGGGGTGGGGGGTGAACGATTGTGGTTAGTGTGTCGATCGAGCGGGGAGGGGGTGGTGAACGATTGTGGTTAATGTGTCGATCGAGCGGGGAGGGGGTGGTGAACGATTGTGGTTAGTGTGTCGATTCAGCGGGGAGGGGGTGGTGAACGATTGTGGTTAGTGTGTCGATCGAGTAGGGAGTGGGTGTTGAACGATTGTGGTTAGTGTGTCGATCGAGCGGGGAGTGGGTGGTGAACGATTGTGGTTAGTGTGTCGATCGAGCGGGGAGTGGGTGGTGAACGATTGTGGTTAGTGTGTCGATCGAGCGGGGAGGGGGTGGGTGAACGATTATGGTTAGTGTGTCGATCGAGCGGGGAGGGGGTGGTGAACGATTGTGGTTAGTGTGTCGATCGAGCGGGGAGGGGGTTGGTGAACCATTGTGGTTAGTGTGTCGATCGAATGTGGAGGGGGTGGGTGAACGATTGTGGTTAGTGTGTCGATCGAGCGGGCAGGGGGTGGGTGAACAATTGTGGTTAGTGTGTCGATCGAGCGGGGAGGGAGGTGTGAACGATTGTGGTTAGTATGTCGATCGAGCGGGAAGGGGGTGAACGATTGTGGTTAGTGTGTCGATCGAGCGGGGAGGGAGGGTGAACTATTGTGGTTAGTGTGTCGATCAAGAGGGGAGGCGGGGTGAACGATTGTGTTTAGTGTGTCGATCGAGCGGGGAGGGGGTGGGTGAACTATTGTGGTTAGTGTGTCGATTGAGTGGGGAGAGGGTGGGTGAACGATTGTGGTTAGTGTGTCGATTGAGCGGGGAGGGGTGGTGAATGATTGTGGTTAGTGTGTCGATTGAGCGGGGAGGGGGGTGAACGATTGTGGTTAGTGTGTCGATCGAGCGGGGAGGGGGTGGTGAACGATTGTGGTTAGTGTGTCGATCGAGCGGGGAGGGGGTGGGTGAACGATTGTGGTTAGTGTGTCGATCGAGCGGGGAGGGGGTGGGTGAACGATTGGGGTTAGTGTGTCGATCGAATGGGGAGGGGGTGGGTGAACGATTGTGGTTAGTGTGTCGATCGAGCGGGCAGGGGATGGGTGAACAAATGTGGTTCGTGTGTCGATCCAGCGGGGAGGGGGTGATGAACGATTGTGGTTCGTATGTCGATCGAGCGGGGAAGGGGGGGGTGAACGATTGTGGTTAGTGCGTCGATCGAGCGGGGAGGGAGGGGTGAACGATTGTGGTTTGTGTGTCGATTGAGCGGGGAGGGGGTGAACGATAGTGGTTAGTGTGTCGATCGAGCGGGGAGGGGGGGTGAACGATTGTGGTTAGTGTGTCGATCGAGCGGAGAGGGGGTGGGTGAACGATTGTGGTTAGTGTGTCGATCGAGCGGGGAGGGGGGGGTGAACGATAGTGCTAAGTGTGTCGATCAAGGGGGGGGGGGTGAACGAATGAGGTTAGCGTGTCGATCGAGCGGGGAGGGGGTGGGTGAACGATTCTGGTTAGTGTGTCCATTGAGCGGGGAAGGGGTGGGTGAACGATTGTGGTTAGTGTGTCGATTGAGCGGGGAGGGGTGGTGAACGATTGTGGTTAATGTGTCGATTGAGCGGGGAGGGGGTGAACGATTGTGGTTAGTGTGTCGATCGAGCGGGGAGGGGGGGTGAACGATTGTGGTTCGTGTGTCGATCGAGCGGGGGGGGTGGTGAACAATTGTGGTTAGTGTGTCGATCGAGCGGAGAGAGGGTGGGTGAACGATTGTGGTTAGTGTGTCGATCGAGGGGGGGAGGGGGGTGGTGAACGATTGTGGTTAGTGTGTCGATCGAGCGGGGAGGGGGTGGTGAACGATTGTGGTTAGTGTGTTGATCGAGCGGGGTGAACGATTGTGGTTAGTGTGTCGATCACGTGGGGAGGGGTTTGGTGAACGATTATGGTTAGTGTGTCGATCAAGCGGGGAACGGGTGGTGAACGATTGTGGTTAGAGTGTCGATCGAGCAGGGAGGGGGTGGTGAATGATTTAGGTTAGTGTGTCGATCGAGCGGGGAGGGGGTGGGTGAACGATTGTGGTTAGTGTGTCGATCAAGCGGGGAGGGGCTGGTGAACGATTGTGGTTAGTGTGTCGATCGAGCGGGGAGGGGGTGGGTGAACGATTGTGGTTATCATGTCGATTGAGCGTGGGTGGGGGGTGAACGATTGTGGTTAGTGTGTCGATCGAGCGGGGAGGGGGGTGGTGAACGATTGTGGTTAATGTGTCGATCGAGCGGGGAGGGGGGTGGTGAACGATTGTGGTTAGTGTGTCGATTCAGCGGGGAGGGGGGTGGTGAACGATTGTGGTTAGTGTGTCGATCGAGTAGGGAGGGGGTGGTGAACGATTGTAGTTAGTGTGTCGATCGAGGGGGAAGGGGGGGGTGAACGATTGTGGTTAGTGCGTCGATCGAGCGGGGAGGGAGGGGTGAACGATTGTGGTTTGTATGTTGATCGAGCGGGGAGGGGGGTGAACGATTGTGGTTAGTGTGTCGATCGAGCGGAGAGGGGGTGGGTGAACGATTGTGGTTAGTATGTTGATCGAGCGGAGAGGGGGGGTGAACGATGGTGGTTAGTGTGTCGATCGAGCGGGGAGGGGGGGTGAACGATAGTGGTTAGTGTGTCGATCATGAGGGGAGGGGGCATGAACGAATGAGGTTAGCGTGTTGATCGAGCGGGAGGGGGTGGGTGAACGATTGTGGTTAGTGTGTCGATTGAGCGGGGAGGGGGTGGGTGAACGACTGTGGTTAGTGTATCGATTGAGCGGGGAGGGGTGGTGAACGATTGTGGTTAGTGTGTCGATTGAGCGGGGAGGGGGTGAACGATTGTGGTTAGTGTGTCGATCGAGCGGGGAGGGGTGGTGAACGATTGTGGTTAGTGTGTCGATCGAGCGGAGAGGGGGTGGGTGAACGATCGTGGTTAGTATGTCGATCGAGCGGAGAGGGGGGTGAACGATGGTGGTTAGTGTGTCGATCGAGCGGGGATGGGGGGTGAACGATAGTGGTTAGTGTGTCAATCAAGAGGGGGGGGGGGGTGAACGAATGAGGTTAGCGTGTCGATCGAGCGGGGAGGGGGTGGGTGAACGATTGTGGTTAGTGTGTCCATTGAGCGGGGAGGGGGTGGGTGAACGATTGTGGTTAGTGTGTCGATTGAGCGGGGAGGGGTGGTGAACGATTGTGGTTAATGTGTCGATTGAGCGGGGAGGGGGTGAACGATTGTGGTTAGTGTGTCGATCGAGCGGGGGGGGGTGGTGAACGATTGTGGTTAGTGTGTCGATCGAGCGGAGAGAGGGTGGGTGAACGATTGTGGTTAGTGTGTCGATCGAGCGGGGGGAGAGGGTGGTGAACGATTGCGGTTAGTGTGTCGATCGAGCGGGGGTGAACGATTGTGGTTAGTGTGACGATCACGTGGGGAGGGGTTTGGTGAACGATTGTGGTTAGTGTGTCGATCAAGCGGGGGAGGGGGTGGTGAACGATTGTGGTTAGTGTGTCGATCGAGCAGGGAGGGGGTGGTGAATGATTGTGGTTAGTGTGTCGATCGAGCGGGGAGGGGGTGGGTGAACGATTGTGGTTAGTGTGTCGATCAAGCGGGGAGGGGGTGGTGAACGATTGTGGTTAGTGTGTCGATCGAGCGGGGAGGGGGTGGGTGAACGATTGTGGTTATCATGTCGATTGAGCGGGGGTGGGGGGTGAACGATTGTGGTTAGTGTGTCGATCGAGCGGGGAGGGGGTGGTGAACGATTGTGGTTAATGTGTCGATCGAGCGGGGAGGGGGTGGTGAACGATTGTGGTTAGTGTGTCGATTCAGCGGGGAGGGGGTGGTGAACGATTGTGGTTAGTGTGTCGATCGAGTAGGGAGGGGGTGGTGAACGATTGTAGTTAGTGTGTCGATCGAGCGGGGAAGGGGGGGTGAACGATTGTGGTTAGTGCGTCGATCGAGCGGGGAGGGAGGGGTGAACGATTGTGGTTTGTATGTCGATCGAGCGGGGAGGGGGGTGAACGATTGTGGTTAGTGTGTCGATCGAGCGGGGAGGGGGGGTGAACAATTGTGGATAGTGTGTCGATTGAGCGGGGGAGGGTGGGTGAACGATGTGGTTAGTGTGTAGATCGAGCGGGGAGGGGTGGTGAACGATTGTGGTTAGTGTGTCGATTGAGCGGGAAGGGGTGGTGAACGATTGTGGTTAGTGTGTCGATCGAGCGGGGAGGGGGGTGAACGATTGTGGTTAGTGTATCGATCGAGCGGGGAGGGGGGTGATCGATTGTGGTTAATGTGTCGATCGAGCAGGGAGGGGGGGGTGAACGATTGTGGTTAGTGTGTCGATCGAGCGGGGAGGGGGGTGAACGATTTTGGTTAGTGTGTCGATCGAGCGGGGAGTGGGTGGTGCACGATTGTGGTTAGTGTGTCGATCGAGCGGGGAGGGGGTGGTGAACGATTGTGGTTAGTGTGTCGATCGAGCGGGGAGTGGGTGGTGAACGATTGTGGTTAGTGTGTCGATCGAGCGGGGAGTGGGTGGTGAACGATTGTGGTTAGTGTGTCGATCGAGCGGGGAGGGGGTGGTGAACGATTGTGGTTAGTGTGTCGATCGAGCGGGGAGGGGGTGGTGAACGATTGTGGTTAGTGTGTCGATCGAATGTGGAGGGGGTGGGTGAACAATTGTGGTTAGTGTGTCGATCGAGCGGGCAGGGGGTGGGTGAACAATTGTGGTTAGTGTGTCGATCGAGCGGGGAGGGGGGTGAACGATTGTGGTTAGTGTGTCGATTGAGCGGGGAGGGTTGGGAACGATTGTGGTTAGTGTGTCGATTGAGCGGGGAGGGGTGGTGAACGATTGTGGTTAGTGTGTCGATCGAGCGGGGAGGGGGGTGAACGATTGTGGTTAGTGTGTCGATCGAGCGGGGAGGGGGGTGATCGATTGTGGTTCATGTGTCGATCGAGCAGGGAGGGGGGGGTGAACGAATGTGGTTAGTGTGTCGATCGAGCGGTGAGGGGGGTGAACGATTGTGGTTAGTGTGTCGATCGAGCGGGGAGGGGGTGGGAGAACGATTGTGGTTAGTGTGTCGATCAAGCGGGGAGGGGGTGGTGAACGATTGTGGTTAGTGTGTCGATCGAGCGGGGAGTGGGTGGTGAACGATTGTGGTTAATGTGTCGATCGAGCGGGGAGTGGGTGGTGAACGATTGTGGTTAGTGTGTCGATCGAGCGGGGAGTGGGTGGTGAACGATTGTGGTTAGTGTGTCGATCGAGCGGGGAGGGGGTGGGTGAACGATTGTGGTTAGTGTGTCGATCAAGCGGGGAGGGGGTGGTGAACGATTGTGGTTAGTGTGTCGATCAAGCGGGGAGGGGGTGGTGAACGATTGTGGTTAGTATGTCGATTGAGCGGGGAGGGGGGTGAACGATTGTGGTTAGTGTGTCGATCGAGCGGGGAGGGGGGGTGAACGATTGTGGTTAGTGTGTCGATCGAGCGGGGGAGGTGGTGAACGATTGTGGTTAGTGTGTCGATCGAGCGGAGAGAGGGTGGGTGAACGATTGTGGTTAGTGTGTCGATCGAGCGGGGGAGGGAGTGGTGAACGATTGTGGTTAGTGTGTCGATCGAGCGGGGAGGGGGTGGTGAACGATTGTGGTTAGTGTGTTGATCGAGCGGGGTGAACGATTGTGGTTAGTGTGTCGATCACGTGGGGAGGGGTTTGGTGAACGATTGTGGTTAGTGTGTCGATCAAGCGGGGAGGGGGTGGTGAACGATTGTGGTTAGTGTGTCGATCGAGCAGGTTGGCGGTGGTGAATGATTGTGGTTAGTGTGTCGATCGAGCGGGGAGGCGGTGGGTGAACGATTGTGGTTAGTATGTCGATTGAGCGGGGAGGGGGTGGGTGAACGATTGTGGTTAGTGTGTCGATCGACCGGGGAGGGGGTGGTGAACGATTGTGGTTAATGTGTCGATCGAGCGGGGAGGGGGTGGTGAACGATTGTGGTTAGTATGTCGATTCAGCGGGGAGGGGGTGGTGAACGATTGTGGTTAGTGTGTCGATCGAGTAGGGAGGGGGTGGTGAACGATTGTGGTTAGTGTGTTGATCGAGCGGGGAGGGGGTGGGTGAACGATTGTGGTTAGTGTGTTGATCGAGCGGGGAGGGGGTGGTGAAAGATTGTGGTTAGTGTGTTGATCGAGCGGGGTAAACGATTGTGGTTAGTGTGTCGATCGCGTGGGGAGGGGGTGGGTGAACGATTGTGGTTAGTGTGTCGATCAAGCGGGGAGGGGGTGGTGAACGATTGTGGTTAGTATGTCGATTGAGCGGGGAGGGGGGTGAACGATTGTGGTTAGTGTGTCGATCGAGCGGGGAGGGGGGGTGAACGATTGTGGATAGTGTGTCGATTGAGCGGGGGAGGGTGGGTGAACGATGTGGTTAGTGTGTCGATTCAGCGGCGAGGGGGTGGGTGAACAATTGTGGTGAGTATGTCGATCGAGCGGGGAGGGGGGTGAACGATTGTGGTTAGTGTGTCGATTGATCGGGGAGGGGTGGTGAACGATTGTGGTTAGTGTGTCGATTGAGCGGGGAGGGGTGGTGAACGATTGTGGTTAGTGTGTCGATCGAGCGGGGTGAACGATTGTGGTTAGTGTGTCGATCGAGCGGGGAGGGGGTGGTGAACGATTGTGGTTAGTGTGTTGATCGAGCGGGGTGAACGATTGTGGTTAGTGTGTCGATCAAGAGGGGAGGGGGGGGTGAACGAATGAGGTTAGCGTGTCGATCGAGCGGGGAGGGGGTGGGTGAACGATTGTGGTTAGTGTGTCGATCGAGCGGGGAGGGGGTGGTGAACGATTGTGGTTAGTGTGTTGATCGAGCGGGGTGAACGATTGTGGTTAGTGTGTCGATCACGTGGGGAGGGGTTTGGTGAACGATTGTGGTTAGTGTGTCGATCAAGCGGGGAAGGGGTGGTGAACGATTGTGGTTAGTGTGTCGATCGAGCGGGGAGGGGGTGGGTGAACGATTGTGGTTAGTGTGTCGATCAAGCGGGGAGGGGGTGGTGAACGATTGTGGTTAGAGTGTCGATCGAGCGGGGAGGGGGTGGGTGAACGATTGTGGTTATCATGTCGATCGAGCGGGGGTGGGGGGTGAACGATTGTGGTTAGTGTGTCGATCGAGCGGGGAGGGGGTGGTGAACGATTGTGGTTAATGTGTCGATCGAGCGGGGAGGGGGTGGTGAACGATTGTGGTTAGTGTGTCGATTCAGCGGGGAGGGGGTGGTGAACGATTGTGGTTAGTGTGTCGATCGAGTAGGGAGGGGGTGGTGAACGATTGTAGTTAGTGTGTCGATCGAGCGGGGAAGCGGGGGTGAACGATTGTGGTTAGTGCGTCGATCGAGCGGGGAGGGAGGGGTGCACGATTGTGGTTAGTATGTCGATCGAGCGGGGAGGGGGGTGAACGATTGTGGTTAGTGTGTCGATGGAGCGGGGAGGGGGGGTGAACGATTGTGGATAGTGTGTCGATTGAGCGGGGGAGGGTGGGTGAACGATGTGGTTAGTGTGTCGATTCAGCGGCGAGGGGGTGGGTGAACAATTGTGGTTAGTGTGTCGATCGAGCGGGGAGGGGGGTGAACGATTGTGGTTAGTGTGTCGATTGAGCGGGGAGGGTTGGGAACGATTGTGGTTAGTGTGTCGATTGAGCGGGGAGGGGTGGTGAACGATTGTGGTTAGTGTGTCGATCGAGCGGGGAGGGGGGTGAACGATTGTGGTTAGTGTGTCGATCGAGCGGGGAGGGGGGTGATCGATTGTGGTTCATGTGTCGATCGAGCAGGGAGGGGGGGGTGAACGAATGTGGTTAGTGTGTCGATCGAGCGGTGAGGGGGGTGAACGATTGTGGTTAGTGTGTCGATCGAGCGGGGAGGGGGTGGGAGAACGATTGTGGTTAGTGTGTCGATCAAGCGGGGAGGGGGTGGTGAACGATTGTGGTTAGTGTGTCGATCGAGCGGGGAGTGGGTGGTGAACGATTGTGGTTAATGTGTCGATCGAGCGGGGAGTGGGTGGTGAACGATTGTGGTTAGTGTGTCGATCGAGCGGGGAGTGGGTGGTGAACGATTGTGGTTAGTGTGTCGATCGAGCGGGGAGGGGGTGGGTGAACGATTGTGGTTAGTGTGTCGATCAAGCGGGGAGGGGGTGGTGAACGATTGTGGTTAGTGTGTCGATCGAGCGGTGAGGGGGTGGGTGAACGATTGTGGTTAGTGTGTCGATCGAATGTGGAGGGGGGTGAACGATTGTGGTTAGTGTGTCGATCGAGCGGGCAGGGGGTGGGTGAACTTTTGTGGTTAGTGTGTCGATCGAGCGGGGAGGGGGTGATGAACAATTGTGGTCCGTGTGTCGATCGAACGGGGAAGGGGGGTGAACGATTGTGGTTAGTGCGTCGATCGAGCGGGGAGGGAGGTGTGAACGATTGTGGTTAGTATGTCGATCGAGCGGGAAGGGGGTGAACGATTGTGGTTAGTGTGTCAATCGAGCGGGGAGGGAGGGTGAACTATTGTGGTTAGTGTGTCGATCAAGAGGGGAGGCGGGGTGAACGATTGTGGTTAGTGTGTCGATCGAGCGGGGAGGGGGTGGGTGAACTATTGTGGTTAGTGTGTCGATTGAGTGGGGAGAGGCTGGGTGAACGATTGTGGTTAGTGTGTCGATTGAGCGGGGAGGGGTGGTGAATGATTGTGGTTAGTGTGTCGATTGAGCGGGGAGGGGGGTGAACGATTGTGGTTAGTGCGTCGATCGAGCGGGGAGAGAGGGGTGAACGATTGTGGTTAGTATGTCGATCAAGGGGGGAGGGTGGTGAACGATTGTGGTTAGTGGGTCGATCATGCGGGGAGGCGGGGTGAACGATTGTGGTTAGTGTGTCGATCAAGAGGGGAGGGGGGGGAACGATTGTGGTTAGTGTGTCGATCGAGCGCGGAGGGGGTGGGTGAACTATTGTGGTTAGTGTGTCCATTGAGCGGGGAGAGGGTGGGTGAAAGATTGTGGTTAGTGTGTCGATTGAGCGGGGAGGGGTGGTGAACGATTGTGGTTAGTGTGTCGATTGAGCGGGGAGGGGGGTGAACGATTGTCGTTAGTGTGTCGATCGAGCGGGGAGGGGGGGTGAACGATTGTGGTTCGTGTGTCGATCGAGCGGGGGGGGTGGTGAACGATTGTGGTTCGTGTGTCGATCGAGCGGAGAGAGGGTGGGTGAACAATTGTGGTTAGTGTGTCGATCGAGTGGGGGGAGGGGGTGGTGAACGATTGTGGTTAGTGTGTCGATCGAGCGGGGAGGGGGTGGTGAACGATTGTGGTTAGTGTGTCGATCGAGCGGGGAGGGGGTGGGTGAACGATTGTGGTTATCATGTCGATCGAGCGGGGGTGGGGGGTGAACGATTGTGGTTAGTGTGTCGATCGAGCGGGGGTGGGGGGTGAACGATTGTGGTTAGTGTGTCGATCGAGCGGGGAGGGGGTGGTGAACGATTGTGGTTAATGTGTCGATCGAGCGGGGAGGGGGTGGTGAACGATTGTGGTTAGTGTGTCGATTCAGCGGGGAGGGGGTGGTGAACGATTGTGGTTAGTGTGTCGATCGAGTAGGGAGTGGGTGTTGAACGATTGTGGTTAGTGTGTCGATCGAGCGGGGAGTGGGTGGTGAACGATTGTGGTTAGTGTGTCGATCGAGCGGGGAGTGGGTGGTGAACGATTGTGGTTAGTGTGTCGATCGAGCGGGGAGGGGGTGGGTGAACGATTATGGTTAGTGTGTCGATCGAGCGGGGAGGGGGTGGTGAACGATTGTGGTTAGTGTGTCGATCGAGCGGGGAGGGGGTTGGTGAACCATTGTGGTTAGTGTGTCGATCGAATGTGGAGGGGGTGGGTGAACGATTGTGGTTAGTGTGTCGATCGAGCGGGCAGGGGGTGGGTGAACAATTGTGGTTAGTGTGTCGATCGAGCGGGGAGGGAGGTGTGAACGATTGTGGTTAGTATGTCGATCGAGCGGGAAGGGGGTGAACGATTGTGGTTAGTGTGTCGATCGAGCGGGGAGGGAGGGTGAACTATTGTGGTTAGTGTGTCGATCAAGAGGGGAGGCGGGGTGAACGATTGTGTTTAGTGTGTCGATCGAGCGGGGAGGGGGTGGGTGAACTATTGTGGTTAGTGTGTCGATTGAGTGGGGAGAGGGTGGGTGAACGATTGTGGTTAGTGTGTCGATTGAGCGGGGAGGGGTGGTGAATGATTGTGGTTAGTGTGTCGATTGAGCGGGGAGGGGGGTGAACGATTGTGGTTAGTGTGTCGATCGAGCGGGGAGGGGGTGGTGAACGATTGTGGTTAGTGTGTCGATCGAGCGGGGAGGGGGTGGGTGAACGATTGTGGTTAGTGTGTCGATCGAGCGGGGAGGGGGTGGGTGAACGATTGGGGTTAGTGTGTCGATCGAATGGGGAGGGGGTGGGTGAACGATTGTGGTTAGTGTGTCGATCGAGCGGGCAGGGGATGGGTGAACAAATGTGGTTCGTGTGTCGATCCAGCGGGGAGGGGGTGATGAACGATTGTGGTTCGTATGTCGATCGAGCGGGGAAGGGGGGGTGAACGATTGTGGTTAGTGCGTCGATCGAGCGGGGAGGGAGGGGTGAACGATTGTGGTTTGTGTGTCGATTGAGCGGGGAGGGGGTGAACGATAGTGGTTAGTGTGTCGATCGAGCGGGGAGGGGGGGGTGAACGATTGTGGTTAGTGTGTCGATCGAGCGGAGAGGGGGTGGGTGAACGATTGTGGTTAGTGTGTCGATCGAGCGGGGAGGGGGGGTGAACGATAGTGCTAAGTGTGTCGATCAAGGGGGGGGGGGTGAACGAATGAGGTTAGCGTGTCGATCGAGCGGGGAGGGGGTGGGTGAACGATTCTGGTTAGTGTGTCCATTGAGCGGGGAAGGGGTGGGTGAACGATTGTGGTTAGTGTGTCGATTGAGCGGGGAGGGGTGGTGAACGATTGTGGTTAATGTGTCGATTGAGCGGGGAGGGGGTGAACGATTGTGGTTAGTGTGTCGATCGAGCGGGGAGGGGGGGTGAACGATTGTGGTTCGTGTGTCGATCGAGCGGGGGGGGTGGTGAACAATTGTGGTTAGTGTGTCGATCGAGCGGAGAGAGGGTGGGTGAACGATTGTGGTTAGTGTGTCGATCGAGGGGGGGAGGGGGTGGTGAACGATTGTGGTTAGTGTGTCGATCGAGCGGGGAGGGGGTGGTGAACGATTGTGGTTAGTGTGTTGATCGAGCGGGGTGAACGATTGTGGTTAGTGTGTCGATCACGTGGGGAGGGGTTTGGTGAACGATTATGGTTAGTGTGTCGATCAAGCGGGGAACGGGTGGTGAACGATTGTGGTTAGAGTGTCGATCGAGCAGGGAGGGGGTGGTGAATGATTTAGGTTAGTGTGTCGATCGAGCGGGGAGGGGGTGGGTGAACGATTGTGGTTAGTGTGTCGATCAAGCGGGGAGGGGCTGGTGAACGATTGTGGTTAGTGTGTCGATCGAGCGGGGAGGGGGTGGGTGAACGATTGTGGTTATCATGTCGATTGAGCGTGGGTGGGGGGTGAACGATTGTGGTTAGTGTGTCGATCGAGCGGGGAGGGGGTGGTGAACGATTGTGGTTAATGTGTCGATCGAGCGGGGAGGGGGTGGTGAACGATTGTGGTTAGTGTGTCGATTCAGCGGGGAGGGGGTGGTGAACGATTGTGGTTAGTGTGTCGATCGAGTAGGGAGGGGGTGGTGAACGATTGTAGTTAGTGTGTCGATCGAGGGGGAAGGGGGGGTGAACGATTGTGGTTAGTGCGTCGATCGAGCGGGGAGGGAGGGGTGAACGATTGTGGTTTGTATGTTGATCGAGCGGGGAGGGGGGTGAACGATTGTGGTTAGTGTGTCGATCGAGCGGAGAGGGGGTGGGTGAACGATTGTGGTTAGTATGTTGATCGAGCGGAGAGGGGGGTGAACGATGGTGGTTAGTGTGTCGATCGAGCGGGGAGGGGGGGTGAACGATAGTGGTTAGTGTGTCGATCATGAGGGGAGGGGGCATGAACGAATGAGGTTAGCGTGTTGATCGAGCGGGAGGGGGTGGGTGAACGATTGTGGTTAGTGTGTCGATTGAGCGGGGAGGGGGTGGGTGAACGACTGTGGTTAGTGTATCGATTGAGCGGGGAGGGGTGGTGAACGATTGTGGTTAGTGTGTCGATTGAGCGGGGAGGGGGTGAACGATTGTGGTTAGTGTGTCGATCGAGCGGGGAGGGGTGGTGAACGATTGTGGTTAGTGTGTCGATCGAGCGGAGAGGGGGTGGGTGAACGATCGTGGTTAGTATGTCGATCGAGCGGAGAGGGGGGTGAACGATGGTGGTTAGTGTGTCGATCGAGCGGGGATGGGGGGTGAACGATAGTGGTTAGTGTGTCAATCAAGAGGGGGGGGGGGGTGAACGAATGAGGTTAGCGTGTCGATCGAGCGGGGAGGGGGTGGGTGAACGATTGTGGTTAGTGTGTCCATTGAGCGGGGAGGGGGTGGGTGAACGATTGTGGTTAGTGTGTCGATTGAGCGGGGAGGGGTGGTGAACGATTGTGGTTAATGTGTCGATTGAGCGGGGAGGGGGTGAACGATTGTGGTTAGTGTGTCGATCGAGCGGGGGGGGGTGGTGAACGATTGTGGTTAGTGTGTCGATCGAGCGGAGAGAGGGTGGGTGAACGATTGTGGTTAGTGTGTCGATCGAGCGGGGGGAGAGGGTGGTGAACGATTGCGGTTAGTGTGTCGATCGAGCGGGGTGAACGATTGTGGTTAGTGTGACGATCACGTGGGGAGGGGTTTGGTGAACGATTGTGGTTAGTGTGTCGATCAAGCGGGGAGGGGGTGGTGAACGATTGTGGTTAGTGTGTCGATCGAGCAGGGAGGGGGTGGTGAATGATTGTGGTTAGTGTGTCGATCGAGCGGGGAGGGGGTGGGTGAACGATTGTGGTTAGTGTGTCGATCAAGCGGGGAGGGGGTGGTGAACGATTGTGGTTAGTGTGTCGATCGAGCGGGGAGGGGGTGGGTGAACGATTGTGGTTATCATGTCGATTGAGCGGGGGTGGGGGGTGAACGATTGTGGTTAGTGTGTCGATCGAGCGGGGAGGGGGTGGTGAACGATTGTGGTTAATGTGTCGATCGAGCGGGGAGGGGGTGGTGAACGATTGTGGTTAGTGTGTCGATTCAGCGGGGAGGGGGTGGTGAACGATTGTGGTTAGTGTGTCGATCGAGTAGGGAGGGGGTGGTGAACGATTGTAGTTAGTGTGTCGATCGAGCGGGGAAGGGGGGGTGAACGATTGTGGTTAGTGCGTCGATCGAGCGGGGAGGGAGGGGTGAACGATTGTGGTTTGTATGTCGATCGAGCGGGGAGGGGGGTGAACGATTGTGGTTAGTGTGTCGATCGAGCGGGGAGGGGGGGTGAACAATTGTGGATAGTGTGTCGATTGAGCGGGGGAGGGTGGGTGAACGATGTGGTTAGTGTGTAGATCGAGCGGGGAGGGGTGGTGAACGATTGTGGTTAGTGTGTCGATTGAGCGGGAAGGGGTGGTGAACGATTGTGGTTAGTGTGTCGATCGAGCGGGGAGGGGGGTGAACGATTGTGGTTAGTGTATCGATCGAGCGGGGAGGGGGGTGATCGATTGTGGTTAATGTGTCGATCGAGCAGGGAGGGGGGGGTGAACGATTGTGGTTAGTGTGTCGATCGAGCGGGGAGGGGGGTGAACGATTTTGGTTAGTGTGTCGATCGAGCGGGGAGTGGGTGGTGCACGATTGTGGTTAGTGTGTCGATCGAGCGGGGAGGGGGTGGTGAACGATTGTGGTTAGTGTGTCGATCGAGCGGGGAGTGGGTGGTGAACGATTGTGGTTAGTGTGTCGATCGAGCGGGGAGTGGGTGGTGAACGATTGTGGTTAGTGTGTCGATCGAGCGGGGAGGGGGTGGTGAACGATTGTGGTTAGTGTGTCGATCGAGCGGGGAGGGGGTGGTGAACGATTGTGGTTAGTGTGTCGATCGAATGTGGAGGGGGTGGGTGAACAATTGTGGTTAGTGTGTCGATCGAGCGGGCAGGGGGTGGGTGAACAATTGTGGTTAGTGTGTCGATCGAGCGGGGAGGGGGTGATGAACAATTGTGGTTCGTGTGTCGATCGAGCGGGGAAGGGGGGTGAACGATTGTGGTTAGTGCGTCGATCGAGCGGGGAGGGAGGTGTGAACGATTGTGGTTAGTATGTCGATCGAGCGGGAAGGGGGTGAACGATTGTGGTTAGTGTGTCGATCGAGCGGGGAGGGGGTGGTTGAACGATTGTGGTTATCATGTCGATCGAGCGGCGGTGGGGGGTGAACGATTGTGGTTAGTGTGTCGATCGAGCGGGGAGGGGGTGGTGAACGATTGTGGTTAATGTGTCGATCGAGCGGGGAGGGGGTGGTGAACGATTGTGGTTAGTGTGTCGATTCAGCGGGGAGGGGGTGGTGAACGATTGTGGTTAGTGTGTCGATTGAGTAGGGAGGGGGTGGTGAACGATTGTGCTTAGTGTGTCGATCGAGCGGGGAAGGGGGGGTGAACGATTGTGGTTAGTGCGTCGATCGAGCGGGGAGGGAGGGGTGAACGATTGTGGTTAGTATGTCGATCGAGCGGGGAGGGGGGTGAACGATTGTGGATAGTGTGTCGATCGAGCGCGGAGGGGGGGTGAACGATTGTGGATAGTGTGTCGATTGAGCGGGGGAGGGTGGGTGATCGATGTGATTAGTGTGTCGATTCAGCGGCGAGGGGGGTGGGTGAACAATTGTGGTTAGTGTGTCGATCGAGCGGGGAGGGGGGTGAACGATTGTGGTTAGTGTGTCGATTGAGCGGGGAGGGATGGTGAACGATTGTGGTTAGTGTGTCGATCGAGCGGGGAGGGGGGTGAACGATTGTGGTTAGTGTGTCGATCGAGCGGGGAGGGGGGTGATCGATTGTGGTTAATGTGTCGATCGAGTAGGGAGGGGGGGTGAACGATTGTGGTTACTGTGTCGATCGAGCGGGGAGGGGGGTGAACGATTGTGGTTAGTGTGTCGATCGAGCGGGGAGTGGGTGGTGCACGATTGTGGTTAGTGTGTCGATCGAGCGGGGAGAGGGTGGGTGAACGATTGTGGTTAGTGTGTCGATCAAGCGGGGAGGGGGGTGGTGAACGATTGTGGTTAGTGTGTCGATCGAGCGGGGAGTGGGTGGTGAACGATTGTGGTTAGTGTGTCGATCGAGCGGGGAGTGGGTGGTGAACGATTGTGGTTAGTGTGTCGATCGAGCGGGGAGGGGGTGGGTGAACGATTGTGGTTAGTGTGTCGATCGAGCGGGGAGGGGTTGGTGAACGATTGTGGTTAGTGTGTCTATCGAGCGGGGAGGGGGTGGGTGAACCATTGTGGTTAGTGTGTCGATCGAATGTGGAGTGGGTGGGTGAACGATTGGGGTTAGTGTGTCGATCGAGCGGGCAGGGGGTGGGTGAACAATTGTGGTTAGTGTGTCGATCGAGCGGGGAGGGGGTGATGAACAATTGTGGTTCGTGTGTCGATCGAGCGGGGAAGGGGGGTGAACGATTGTGGTTAGTGCGTCGATCGAGCGGGGAGGGAGGTGTGAACGATTGTGGTTAGTATGTTGATCGAGCGGGTAGGGGGTGAACGATTGTGGTTAGTGTGTCGATCGAGCGGGGAGGGAGGGTGAACTATTGTGGTTAGTGTGTCAATCAAGAGGGGAGGCGGGGTGAACGATTGTGGTTAGTGTGTCGATCGAGCGGGGAGGGGGTGGGTGAACTATTGTGGTTAGTGTGTCGATTGAGTGGGGAGAGGGTGGGTGAACGATTGTGGTTAGTGTGTCGATTGAGCGGGGAGGGGTGGTGAATGATTGTGGTTAGTGTGTCGATTGAGCGGGGAGGGGGGTGAACGATTGTGGTTAGTGTGTCGATCGAGCGGGGAGGGGGTGGTGAACGATTGTGGTTAGTGTGTCGATCGAGCGGGGAGGGGGTGGGTGAACGATTGTGGTTAGTGTGTCGATCGAATGGGGAGGGGGTGGGTGAACGATTCTGGTTAGTGTGTCGATCGAGCGGGCAGGGGGTGGGTGAACAAATGTGGTTAGTGTGTCGATCGAGCGGGGAGGGGGTGATGAACGATTGTGGTTCGTGTGTCGATCGAGCGGGGAAGGGGGGGTGAACGATTGTGGTTAGTGCGTCGATCGAGCGGGGAGGGAGGGGTGAACGATTGTGGTTAGTATGTCGATCGAGGGGGGAGGGGGGTGAACGATTGTGGTTAGTGGGTCGATCATGCGGGGAGGGGGGGTGAACGATTGTGGTTAGTGTGTCGATCAAGAGGGGAGGGAGGGTGAACGATTGTGGTTAGTGTGTCGATCGAGCGCGGAGGGGGTGGGTGAACTATTGTGGTTAGTGTGTCCATTGAGCGGGGAGAGGGTGGGTGAACGATTGTGGTTAGTGTGTCGATTGAGCGGGGAGGGGTGGTGAACGATTGTGGTTAGTGTGTCGATTGAGCGGGGAGGGGGGTGAACGATTGTCGTTAGTGTGTCGATCGAGCGGGGAGGGGGGGTGAACGATTGTGGTTAGTGTGTCGATCGAGCGGGGGGGGTGGTGACCGATTGTGGTTAGTGTGTCGATCGAGCGGAGAGGGGGTGGGTGAACGATTGTGGTTAGTATGTTGATCGAGCGGAGAGGGGGATGAACGATGGTGGTTAGTGTGTCTATCGAGCGGGGAGGGGGGGTGAACGATAGTGGTTAGTGTGTCGATCAAGAGGGGAGGGGGGGGTGAACGAATGAGGTTAGCGTGTCGATCGAGCGGGGAGGGGGTGGGTGAACGATTGTGGTTAGTGTGTCGATTGAGCGGGGAGGGGTGGGTGAACGATTGTGGTTAGTGTGTCGATTGAGCGGGGAGGGGTGGTGAACGATTGTGGTTAGTGTGTCGATTGAGCGGGGAGGGGGTGAACGATTGTGGTTAGTGTGTCGATCAAGAGGGGAGGGGGATGAACGATAGTGGTTAGTGTGTCGATCAAGAGGGGAGGGGGGGGTGAACGAATGAGGTTAGCGTGTCGATCGAGCGGGGAGGGGGTGGGTGAACGATTGTGGTTAGTGTGTCCATTGAGCGGGGAGGGGGTGGGTGAACGAATGTGGTTAGTGTGTCGATTGAGCGGGGAGGGGTGGTTAACGATTGTGGTTAATGTGTCGATTGAGCGGGGAGGGGGTGAACGATTGTGGTTAGTGTGTCGATCGAGCGGGGAGGGGGGGTGAACGATTGTGGTTAGTGTGTCGATCGAGCGGGGGGATGGTGAACGATTGTGGTTAGTGTGTCGATCGAGCGGAGAGAGGTTGGGTGAACGATTGTGGTTAGTGTGTCGATCGAGGGGGGGAGGGGGTGGTGAACGATTGTGGTTAGTGTGTCGATCGAGCGGGGAGGGGGTGGTGAACGATTGTGGTTAGTGTGTTGATCGAGCGGGGTGAACGATTGTGGTTAGTGTGTCGATCACGTGGGGAGGGGTTTGGTGAACGATTGTGGTTAGTGTGTCAATCAAGCGGGGAGGGGGTGGTGAACGATTGTGGTTAGTGTGTCGATCGAGCAGGGAGGGGGTGGTGAACGATTGTGGTTAGTGTGTCGATCGAGCGGGGAGGGGGTGGGTGAACGATTGTGGTTATCATGTCGATTGAGCGGGATGAACGATTGTGGTTAGTGTGTCGATCGAGCGGGGAGGGGGTGGTGAACGATTGTGGTTAATGTGTCGATCGAGCGGGGAGGGGGTGGTGAACGATTGTGGTTAGTGTGTCGATTCAGCGGGGAGGGGGTGGTGAACGATTGTGGTTAGTGTGTCGATCGAGTAGGGAGGGGGTGGTGAACGATTGTAGTTAGTGTGTCGATCGAGCGGGGAGGGGGGTGAACGATTGTGGTTAGTGTGTCGATCGAGCGGGGAGGGGGTGGTGAACGATTGTGGTTAGTGTGTCGATCGAGCGGGGAGGGGGTGGGTGAACGATTGTGGTTAGTGTGTCGATCGAATGGGGAGGGGGTGGGTGAACGATTCTGGTTAGTGTGTCGATCGAGCGGGCAGGGGGTGGGTGAACAAATGTGGTTAGTGTGTCGATCGAGCGGGGAGGGGGTGATGAACGATTGTGGTTCGTGTGTCGATCGAGCGGGGAAGGGGGGGGTGAACGATTGTGGTTAGTGCGTCGATCGAGCGGGGAGGGAGGGGTGAACGATTGTGGTTAGTATGTCGATCGAGGGGGGAGGGGGGTGAACGATTGTGGTTAGTGGGTCGATCATGCGGGGAGGGGGGGTGAACGATTGTGGTTAGTGTGTCGATCAAGAGGGGAGGGAGGGTGAACGATTGTGGTTAGTGTGTCGATCGAGCGCGGAGGGGGTGGGTGAACTATTGTGGTTAGTGTGTCCATTGAGCGGGGAGAGGGTGGGTGAACGATTGTGGTTAGTGTGTCGATTGAGCGGGGAGGGGTGGTGAACGATTGTGGTTAGTGTGTCGATTGAGCGGGGAGGGGGGTGAACGATTGTCGTTAGTGTGTCGATCGAGCGGGGAGGGGGGGTGAACGATTGTGGTTAGTGTGTCGATCGAGCGGGGGGGGTGGTGACCGATTGTGGTTAGTGTGTCGATCGAGCGGAGAGGGGGTGGGTGAACGATTGTGGTTAGTATGTTGATCGAGCGGAGAGGGGGATGAACGATGGTGGTTAGTGTGTCTATCGAGCGGGGAGGGGGGGTGAACGATAGTGGTTAGTGTGTCGATCAAGAGGGGAGGGGGGGGTGAACGAATGAGGTTAGCGTGTCGATCGAGCGGGGAGGGGGTGGGTGAACGATTGTGGTTAGTGTGTCGATTGAGCGGGGAGGGGTGGGTGAACGATTGTGGTTAGTGTGTCGAGTGAGCGGGGAGGGGTGGTGAACGATTGTGGTTAGTGTGTCGATTGAGCGGGGAGGGGGTGAACGATTGTGGTTAGTGTGTCGATCAAGAGGGGAGGGGGATGAACGATAGTGGTTAGTGTGTCGATCAAGAGGGGAGGGGGGGGTGAACGAATGAGGTTAGCGTGTCGATCGAGCGGGGAGGGGGTGGGTGAACGATTGTGGTTAGTGTGTCCATTGAGCGGGGAGGGGGTGGGTGAACGAATGTGGTTAGTGTGTCGATTGAGCGGGGAGGGGTGGTTAACGATTGTGGTTAATGTGTCGATTGAGCGGGGAGGGGGTGAACGATTGTGGTTAGTGTGTCGATCGAGCGGGGAGGGGGGGTGAACGATTGTGGTTAGTGTGTCGATCGAGCGGGGGGATGGTGAACGATTGTGGTTAGTGTGTCGATCGAGCGGAGAGAGGTTGGGTGAACGATTGTGGTTAGTGTGTCGATCGAGGGGGGGAGGGGGTGGTGAACGATTGTGGTTAGTGTGTCGATCGAGCGGGGAGGGGGTGGTGAACGATTGTGGTTAGTGTGTTGATCGAGCGGGGTGAACGATTGTGGTTAGTGTGTCGATCACGTGGGGAGGGGTTTGGTGAACGATTGTGGTTAGTGTGTCAATCAAGCGGGGAGGGGGTGGTGAACGATTGTGGTTAGTGTGTCGATCGAGCAGGGAGGGGGTGGTGAACGATTGTGGTTAGTGTGTCGATCGAGCGGGGAGGGGGTGGGTGAACGATTGTGGTTATCATGTCGATTGAGCGGGATGAACGATTGTGGTTAGTGTGTCGATCGAGCGGGGAGGGGGTGGTGAACGATTGTGGTTAATGTGTCGATCGAGCGGGGAGGGGGTGGTGAACGATTGTGGTTAGTGTGTCGATTCAGCGGGGAGGGGGTGGTGAACGATTGTGGTTAGTGTGTCGATCGAGTAGGGAGGGGGTGGTGAACGATTGTAGTTAGTGTGTCGATCGAGCGGGGAAGGGGGCGTGAACGATTGTGGTTAGTGCGTCGATCGAGCGGGGAGGGAGGGGTGAACGATTGTGGTTTGTATGTCGATCGAGCGGGGAGGGGGGTGAACGATTGTGGTTAGTGTGTCGATCGAGCGGGGAGGGGGGGTGAACAATTGTGGATAGTGTGTCGATTGAGCGGGGGAGGGTGGGTGAACGATGTGGTTAGTGTGTCGATTCAGCGGCGAGGGGGTGGGTGAACAATTGTGGTTAGTGTGTCGATCGAGCGGGGAGAGGGGTGAACGATTGTGGTTAGTGTGTCGATCGAGCGGGGAGGGGTGGTGAACGATTGTGGTTAGTGTGTCGATTGAGCGGGGAGGGGTGGTGAACGATTGTGGTTAGTGTGTCGATCGAGCGGGGAGGGGTGGTGAACGATTGTGGTTACTGTGTCGATTGAGCGGGGAGGGGTGGTGAACGATTGTGGTTAGTGTGTCGATCGAGCGGGGAGGGGGGGTGAACGATTGTGGTTAGTGTGTCGATCGAGCGGGGAGGGGGTGGTGAACGATTGTGGTTAGTGTGTTGATCGAGCGGGGTGAACGATTGTGGTTAGTGTGTCGATCAAGAGGGGAGGGGGGGGTGAACGAATGAGGTTAGCGTGTCGATCGAGCGGGGAGGGGGTGGGTGAACGATTGTGGTTAGTGTGTCGATCGAGCTGGGAGGGGGTGGTGAACGATTGTGGTTAGTGTGTCGATCGAGCGGGGGAGGTGGTGAACGATTGTGGTTAGTGTGTCGATCGAGCGGAGAGAGGGTGGGTGAACGATTGTGGTTAGTGTGTCGATCGAGCGGGGGAGGGAGTGGTGAACGATTGTGGTTAGTGTGTCGATCGAGCGGGGAGGGGGTGGTGAACGATTGTGGTTAGTGTGTTGATCGAGCGGGGTGAACGATTGTGGTTAGTGTGTCGATCACGTGGGGAGGGGTTTGGTGAACGATTGTGGTTAGTGTGTCGATCAAGCGGGGAGGGGGTGGTGAACGATTGTGGTTAGTGTGTCGATCGAGCAGGTTGGGGGTGGTGAATGATTGTGGTTAGTGTGTCGATCGAGCGGGGAGGCGGTGGGTGAACGATTGTGGTTAGTATGTCGATTGAGCGGGGAGGGGGTGGGTGAACGATTGTGGTTAGTGTGTCGATCGACCGGGGAGGGGGTGGTGAACGATTGTGGTTAATGTGTCGATCGAGCGGGGAGGGGGTGGTGAACGATTGTGGTTAGTATGTCGATTCAGCGGGGAGGGGGTGGTGAACGATTGTGGTTAGTGTGTCGATCGAGTAGGGAGGGGGTGGTGAACGATTGTGGTTAGTGTGTTGATCGAGCGGGGAGGGGGTGGGTGAACGATTGTGGTTAGTGTGTTGATCGAGCGGGGAGGGGGTGGTGAAAGATTGTGGTTAGTGTGTTGATCGAGCGGGGTAAACGATTGTGGTTAGTGTGTCGATCGCGTGGGGAGGGGGTGGGTGAACGATTGTGGTTAGTGTGTCGATCAAGCGGGGAGGGGGTGGTGAACGATTGTGGTTAGTATGTCGATTGAGCGGGGAGGGGGGTGAACGATTGTGGTTAGTGTGTCGATCGAGCGGGGAGGGGGGGTGAACGATTGTGGATAGTGTGTCGATTGAGCGGGGGAGGGTGGGTGAACGATGTGGTTAGTGTGTCGATTCAGCGGCGAGGGGGTGGGTGAACAATTGTGGTGAGTATGTCGATCGAGCGGGGAGGGGGGTGAACGATTGTGGTTAGTGTGTCGATTGATCGGGGAGGGGTGGTGAACGATTGTGGTTAGTGTGTCGATTGAGCGGGGAGGGGTGGTGAACGATTGTGGTTAGTGTGTCGATCGAGCGGGGTGAACGATTGTGGTTAGTGTGTCGATCGAGCGGGGAGGGGGTGGTGAACGATTGTGGTTAGTGTGTTGATCGAGCGGGGTGAACGATTGTGGTTAGTGTGTCGATCAAGAGGGGAGGGGGGGGTGAACGAATGAGGTTAGCGTGTCGATCGAGCGGGGAGGGGGTGGGTGAACGATTGTGGTTAGTGTGTCGATCGAGCGGGGAGGGGGTGGTGAACGATTGTGGTTAGTGTGTTGATCGAGCGGGGGTGAACGATTGTGGTTAGTGTGTCGATCACGTGGGGAGGGGTTTGGTGAACGATTGTGGTTAGTGTGTCGATCAAGCGGGGAAGGGGTGGTGAACGATTGTGGTTAGTGTGTCGATCGAGCGGGGAGGGGGTGGGTGAACGATTGTGGTTAGTGTGTCGATCAAGCGGGGAGGGGGTGGTGAACGATTGTGGTTAGAGTGTCGATCGAGCGGGGAGGGGGTGGGTGAACGATTGTGGTTATCATGTCGATCGAGCGGGGGTGGGGGGTGAACGATTGTGGTTAGTGTGTCGATCGAGCGGGGAGGGGGTGGTGAACGATTGTGGTTAATGTGTCGATCGAGCGGGGAGGGGGTGGTGAACGATTGTGGTTAGTGTGTCGATTCAGCGGGGAGGGGGTGGTGAACGATTGTGGTTAGTGTGTCGATCGAGTAGGGAGGGGGTGGTGAACGATTGTAGTTAGTTTGTCGATCGAGCGGGGAAGCGGGGGTGAACGATTGTGGTTAGTGCGTCGATCGAGCGGGGAGGGAGGGGTGCACGATTGTGGTTAGTATGTCGATCGAGCGGGGAGGGGGGTGAACGATTGTGGTTAGTGTGTCGATGGAGCGGGGAGGGGGGGTGAACGATTGTGGATAGTGTGTCGATTGAGCGGGGGAGGGTGGGTGAACGATGTGGTTAGTGTGTCGATTCAGCGGCGAGGGGGTGGGTGAACAATTGTGGTTAGTGTGTCGATCGAGCGGGGAGGGGGGTGAACGATTGTGGTTAGTGTGTCGATTGAGCGGGGAGGGTTGGGAACGATTGTGGTTAGTGTGTCGATTGAGCGGGGAGGGGTGGTGAACGATTGTGGTTAGTGTGTCGATCGAGCGGGGAGGGGGGTGAACGATTGTGGTTAGTGTGTCGATCGAGCGGGGAGGGGGGTGATCGATTGTGGTTCATGTGTCGATCGAGCAGGGAGGGGGGGGTGAACGAATGTGGTTAGTGTGTCGATCGAGCGGTGAGGGGGGTGAACGATTGTGGTTAGTGTGTCGATCGAGCGGGGAGGGGGTGGGAGAACGATTGTGGTTAGTGTGTCGATCAAGCGGGGAGGGGGTGGTGAACGATTGTGGTTAGTGTGTCGATCGAGCGGGGAGTGGGTGGTGAACGATTGTGGTTAATGTGTCGATCGAGCGGGGAGTGGGTGGTGAACGATTGTGGTTAGTGTGTCGATCGAGCGGGGAGTGGGTGGTGAACGATTGTGGTTAGTGTGTCGATCGAGCGGGGAGGGGGTGGGTGAACGATTGTGGTTAGTGTGTCGATCAAGCGGGGAGGGGGTGGTGAACGATTGTGGTTAGTGTGTCGATCAAGCGGGGAGGGGGTGGTGAACGATTGTGGTTAGTATGTCGATTGAGCGGGGAGGGGGGTGAACGATTGTGGTTAGTGTGTCGATCGAGCGGGGAGGGGGGGTGAACGATTGTGGTTAGTGTGTCGATCGAGCGGGGGAGGTGGTGAACGATTGTGGTTAGTGTGTCGATCGAGCGGAGAGAGGGTGGGTGAACGATTGTGGTTAGTGTGTCGATCGAGCGGGGGAGGGAGTGGTGAACAATTGTGGTTAGTGTGTCGATCGAGCGGGGAGGGGGTGGTGAACGATTGTGGTTAGTGTGTTGATCGAGCGGGTGTGAACGATTGTGGTTAGTGTGTCGATCACGTGGGGAGGGGTTTGGTGAACGATTGTGGTTAGTGTGTCGATCAAGCGGGGAGGGGGTGGTGAACGATTGTGGTTAGTGTGTCGATCGAGCAGGTTGGGGGTGGTGAATGATTGTGGTTAGTGTGTCGATCGAGCGGGGAGGCGGTGGGTGAACGATTGTGGTTAGTATGTCGATTGAGCGGGGAGGGGGTGGGTGAACGATTGTGGTTAGTGTGTCGATCGACCGGGGAGGGGGTGGTGAACGATTGTGGTTAATGTGTCGATCGAGCGGGGAGGGGGTGGTGAACGATTGTGGTTAGTATGTCGATTCAGCGGGGAGGGGGTGGTGAACGATTGTGGTTAGTGTGTCGATCGAGTAGGGAGGGGGTGGTGAACGATTGTGGTTAGTGTGTTGATCGAGCGGGGAGGGGGTGGGTGAACGATTGTGGTTAGTGTGTTGATCGAGCGGGGAGGGGGTGGTGAAAGATTGTGGTTAGTGTGTTGATCGAGCGGGGTAAACGATTGTGGTTAGTGTGTCGATCGCGTGGGGAGGGGGTGGGTGAACGATTGTGGTTAGTGTGTCGATCAAGCGGGGAGGGGGTGGTGAACGATTGTGGTTAGTATGTCGATTGAGCGGGGAGGGGGGTGAACGATTGTGGTTAGTGTGTCGATCGAGCGGGGAGGGGGGGTGAACGATTGTGGATAGTGTGTCGATTGAGCGGGGGAGGGTGGGTGAACGATGTGGTTAGTGTGTCGATTCAGCGGCGAGGGGGTGGGTGAACAATTGTGGTGAGTATGTCGATCGAGCGGGGAGGGGGGTGAACGATTGTGGTTAGTGTGTCGATTGATCGGGGAGGGGTGGTGAACGATTGTGGTTAGTGTGTCGATTGAGCGGGGAGGGGTGGTGAACGATTGTGGTTAGTGTGTCGATCGAGCGGGGTGAACGATTGTGGTTAGTGTGTCGATCGAGCGGGGAGGGGGTGATGAACGATTGTGGTTAGTGTGTTGATCGAGCGGGGTGAACGATTGTGGTTAGTGTGTCGATCAAGAGGGGAGGGGGGGGGTGAACGAATGAGGTTAGCGTGTCGATCGAGCGGGGAGGGGGTGGGTGAACGATTGTGGTTAGTGTGTCGATCGAGCGGGGAGGGGGTGGTGAACGATTGTGGTTAGTGTGTTGATCGAGCGGGGTGAACGATTGTGGTTAGTGTGTCGATCACGTGGGGAGGGGTTTGGTGAACGATTGTGGTTAGTGTGTCGATCAAGCGGGGAAGGGGTGGTGAACGATTGTGGTTAGTGTGTCGATCGAGCGGGGAGGGGGTGGGTGAACGATTGTGGTTAGAGTGTCGATCGAGCGGGGAGGGGGTGGGTGAACGATTGTGGTTATCATGTCGATCGAGCGGGGGTGGGGGGTGAACGATTGTGGTTAGTGTGTCGATCGAGCGGGGAGGGGGTGGTGAACGATTGTGGTTAATGTGTCGATCGAGCGGGGAGGGGGTGGTGAACGATTGTGGTTAGTGTGTCGATTCAGCGGGGAGGGGGTGGTGAACGATTGTGGTTAGTGTGTCGATCGAGTAGGGAGGTGGTGGTGAACGATTGTAGTTAGTGTGTCGATCGAGCGGGGAAGCGGGGGGTGAACGATTGTGGTTAGTGCGTCGATCGAGCGGGGAGGGAGGGGTGCACGATTGTGGTTAGTATGTCGATCGAGCGGGGAGGGGGGTGAACGATTGTGGTTAGTGTGTCGATGGAGCGGGGAGGGGGGGTGAACGATTGTGGATAGTGTGTCGATTGAGCGGGGGAGGGTGGGTGAACGATGTGGTTAGTGTGTCGATTCAGCGGCGAGGGGGTGGGTGAACAATTGTGGTTAGTGTGTCGATCGAGCGGGGAGGGGGGTGAACGATTGTGGTTAGTGTGTCGATTGAGCGGGGAGGGTTGGGAACGATTGTGGTTAGTGTGTCGATTGAGCGGGGAGGGGTGGTGAACGATTGTGGTTAGTGTGTCGATCGAGCGGGGAGGGGGGGTGAACGATTGTGGTTAGTGTGTCGATCGAGCGGGGAGGGGGGTGATCGATTGTGGTTCATGTGTCGATCGAGCAGGGAGGGGGGGGTGAACGAATGTGGTTAGTGTGTCGATCGAGCGGTGAGGGGGGTGAACGATTGTGGTTAGTGTGTCGATCGAGCGGGGAGGGGGTGGGAGAACGATTGTGGTTAGTGTGTCGATCAAGCGGGGAGGGGGTGGTGAACGATTGTGGTTAGTGTGTCGATCGAGCGGGGAGTGGGTGGTGAACGATTGTGGTTAATGTGTCGATCGAGCGGGGAGTGGGTGGTGAACGATTGTGGTTAGTGTGTCGATCGAGCGGGGAGTGGGTGGTGAACGATTGTGGTTAGTGTGTCGATCGAGCGGGGAGGGGGTGGGTGAACGATTGTGGTTAGTGTGTCGATCAAGCGGGGAGGGGGTGGTGAACGATTGTGGTTAGTGTGTCGATCGAGCGGTGAGGGGGTGGGTGAACGATTGTGGTTAGTGTGTCGATCGAATGTGGAGGGGGGTGAACGATTGTGGTTAGTGTGTCGATCGAGCGGGCAGGGGGTGGGTGAACTTTTGTGGTTAGTGTGTCGATCGAGCGGGGAGGGGGTGATGAACAATTGTGGTCCGTGTGTCGATCGAACGGGGAAGGGGGGTGAACGATTGTGGTTAGTGCGTCGATCGAGCGGGGAGGGAGGTGTGAACGATTGTGGTTAGTATGTCGATCGAGCGGGAAGGGGGTGAACGATTGTGGTTAGTGTGTCAATCGAGCGGGGAGGGAGGGTGAACTATTGTGGTTAGTGTGTCGATCAAGAGGGGAGGCGGGGTGAACGATTGTGGTTAGTGTGTCGATCGAGCGGGGAGGGGGTGGGTGAACTATTGTGGTTAGTGTGTCGATTGAGTGGGGAGAGGCTGGGTGAACGATTGTGGTTAGTGTGTCGATTGAGCGGGGAGGGGTGGTGAATGATTGTGGTTAGTGTGTCGATTGAGCGGGGAGGGGGGTGAACGATTGTGGTTAGTGCGTCGATCGAGCGGGGAGAGAGGGGTGAACGATTGTGGTTAGTATGTCGATCGAGGGGGGAGGGTGGTGAACGATTGTGGTTAGTGGGTCGATCATGCGGGGAGGCGGGGTGAACGATTGTGGTTAGTGTGTCGATCAAGAGGGGAGGGGGGGTGAACGATTGTGGTTAGTGTGTCGATCGAGCGCGGAGGGGGTGGGTGAACTATTGTGGTTAGTGTGTCCATTGAGCGGGGAGAGGGTGGGTGAAAGATTGTGGTTAGTGTGTCGATTGAGCGGGGAGGGGTGGTGAACGATTGTGGTTAGTGTGTCGATTGAGCGGGGAGGGGGGGTGAACGATTGTCGTTAGTGTGTCGATCGAGCGGGGAGGGGGGGTGAACGATTGTGGTTCGTGTGTCGATCGAGCGGGGGGGGTGGTGAACGATTGTGGTTCGTGTGTCGATCGAGCGGAGAGAGGGTGGGTGAACAATTGTGGTTAGTGTGTCGATCGAGTGGGGGGAGGGGGTGGTGAACGATTGTGGTTAGTGTGTCGATCGAGCGGGGAGGGGGTGGTGAACGATTGTGGTTAGTGTGTCGATCGAGCGGGGAGGGGGTGGGTGAACGATTGTGGTTATCATGTCGATCGAGCGGGGGTGGGGGGTGAACGATTGTGGTTAGTGTGTCGATCGAGCGGGGGTGGGGGGTGAACGATTGTGGTTAGTGTGTCGATCGAGCGGGGAGGGGGTGGTGAACGATTGTGGTTAATGTGTCGATCGAGCGGGGAGGGGGTGGTGAACGATTGTGGTTAGTGTGTCGATTCAGCGGGGAGGGGGTGGTGAACGATTGTGGTTAGTGTGTCGATCGAGTAGGGAGTGGGTGTTGAACGATTGTGGTTAGTGTGTCGATCGAGCGGGGAGTGGGTGGTGAACGATTGTGGTTAGTGTGTCGATCGAGCGGGGAGTGGGTGGTGAACGATTGTGGTTAGTGTGTCGATCGAGCGGGGAGGGGGTGGGTGAACGATTATGGTTAGTGTGTCGATCGAGCGGGGAGGGGGTGGTGAACGATTGTGGTTAGTGTGTCGATCGAGCGGGGAGGGGGTTGGTGAACCATTGTGGTTAGTGTGTCGATCGAATGTGGAGGGGGTGGGTGAACGATTGTGGTTAGTGTGTCGATCGAGCGGGCAGGGGGTGGGTGAACAATTGTGGTTAGTGTGTCGATCGAGCGGGGAGGGAGGGGTGAACGATTGTGGTTCGTGTGTCGATCGAGCGGGGAAGGGGGGTGAACGATTGTGGTTAGTGCGTCGATCGAGCGGGGAGGGAGGTGTGAACGATTGTGGTTAGTATGTCGATCGAGCGGGAAGGGGGTGAACGATTGTGGTTAGTGTGTCGATCGAGCGGGGAGGGAGGGTGAACTATTGTGGTTAGTGTGTCGATCAAGAGGGGAGGCGGGGTGAACGATTGTGTTTAGTGTGTCGATCGAGCGGGGAGGGGGTGGGTGAACTATTGTGGTTAGTGTGTCGATTGAGTGGGGAGAGGGTGGGTGAACGATTGTGGTTAGTGTGTCGATTGAGCGGGAAGGGGTGGTGAATGATTGTGGTTAGTGTGTCGATTGAGCGGGGAGGGGGGTGAACGATTGTGGTTAGTGTGTCGATCGAGCGGGGAGGGGGTGGTGAACGATTGTGGTTAGTGTGTCGATCGAGCGGGGAGGGGGTGGGTGAACGATTGTGGTTAGTGTGTCGATCGAGCGGGGAGGGGGTGGGTGAACGATTGGGGTTAGTGTGTCGATCGAATGGGGAGGGGGTGGGTGAACGATTGTGGTTAGTGTGTCGATCGAGCGGGCAGGGGGTGGGTGAACAAATGTGGTTCGTGTGTCGATCCAGCGGGGAGGGGGTGATGAACGATTGTGGTTCGTATGTCGATCGAGCGGGGAAGGGGGGGTGAACGATTGTGGTTAGTGCGTCGATCGAGCGGGGAGGGAGGGGGTGAACGATTGTGGTTTGTGTGTCGATTGAGCGGGGAGGGGGTGAACGATAGTGGTTAGTGTGTCGATCGAGCGGGGAGGGGGGGGTGAACGATTGTGGTTAGTGTGTCGATCGAGCGGAGAGGGGGTGGTGTGAACGATTGTGGTTAGTGTGTCGATCGAGCGGGGAGGGGGGGTGAACGATAGTGCTAAGTGTGTCGATCAAGGGGGGGGGGGTGAACGAATGAGGTTAGCGTGTCGATCGAGCGGGGAGGGGGTGGGTGAACGATTCTGGTTAGTGTGTCCATTGAGCGGGGAAGGGGTGGGTGAACGATTGTGGTTAGTGTGTCGATTGAGCGGGGAGGGGTGGTGAACGATTGTGGTTAATGTGTCGATTGAGCGGGGAGGGGGGTGAACGATTGTGGTTAGTGTGTCGATCGAGCGGGGAGGGGGGGTGAACGATTGTGGTTCGTGTGTCGATCGAGCGGGGGGGGTGGTGAACAATTGTGGTTAGTGTGTCGATCGAGCGGAGAGAGGGTGGGTGAACGATTGTGGTTAGTGTGTCGATCGAGGGGGGGAGGGGGTGGTGAACGATTGTGGTTAGTGTGTCGATCGAGCGGGGAGGGGGTGGTGAACGATTGTGGTTAGTGTGTTGATCGAGCGGGTGTGAACGATTGTGGTTAGTGTGTCGATCACGTGGGGAGGGGTTTGGTGAACGATTGTGGTTAGTGTGTCGATCAAGCGGGGAACGGGTGGTGAACGATTGTGGTTAGAGTGTCGATCGAGCAGGGAGGGGGTGGTGAATGATTTAGGTTAGTGTGTCGATCGAGCGGGGAGGGGGTGGGTGAACGATTGTGGTTAGTGTGTCGATCAAGCGGGGAGGGGCTGGTGAACGATTGTGGTTAGTGTGTCGATCGAGCGGGGAGGGGGTGGGTGAACGATTGTGGTTATCATGTCGATTGAGCGTGGGTGGGGGGGTGAACGATTGTGGTTAGTGTGTCGATCGAGCGGGGAGGGGGTGGTGAACGATTGTGGTTAATGTGTCGATCGAGCGGGGAGGGGGTGGTGAACGATTGTGGTTAGTGTGTCGATTCAGCGGGGAGGGGGTGGTGAACGATTGTGGTTAGTGTGTCGATCGAGTAGGGAGGGGGTGGTGAACGATTGTAGTTAGTGTGTCGATCGAGGGGGAAGGGGGGGTGAACGATTGTGGTTAGTGCGTCGATCGAGCGGGGAGGGAGGGGTGAACGATTGTGGTTTGTATGTTGATCGAGCGGGGAGGGGGGTGAACGATTGTGGTTAGTGTGTCGATCGAGCGGAGAGGGGGTGGGTGAACGATTGTGGTTAGTATGTTGATCGAGCGGAGAGGGGGGTGAACGATGGTGGTTAGTGTGTCGATCGAGCGGGGAGGGGGGGGTGAACGATAGTGGTTAGTGTGTCGATCATGAGGGAGGGGGCATGAACGAATGAGGTTAGCGTGTTGATCGAGCGGGAGGGGGTGGGTGAACGATTGTGGTTAGTGTGTCGATTGAGCGGGGAGGGGGTGGGTGAACGACTGTGGTTAGTGTATCGATTGAGCGGGGAGGGGTGGTGAACGATTGTGGTTAGTGTGTCGATTGAGCGGGGAGGGGGTGAACGATTGTGGTTAGTGTGTCGATCGAGCGGGGAGGGGTGGTGAACGATTGTGGTTAGTGTGTCGATCGAGCGGAGAGGGGGTGGGTGACACAGTGAGCACGTGATGTCGATCGAGCGGAGAGGGGGGTGAACGATGGTGGTTAGTGTGTCGATCGAGCGGGGATGGGGGGTGAACGATAGTGGTTAGTGTGTCAATCAAGAGGGGGGGGGGGTGAACGAATGAGGTTAGCGTGTCGATCGAGCGGGGAGGGGGTGGGTGAACGATTGTGGTTAGTGTGTCCATTGAGCGGGGAGGGGGTGGGTGAACGATTGTGGTTAGTGTGTCGATTGAGCGGGGAGGGGTGGTGAACGATTGTGGTTAATGTGTCGATTGAGCGGGGAGGGGGTGAACGATTGTGGTTAGTGTGTCGATCGAGCGGGGGGGGGTGGTGAACGATTGTGGTTAGTGTGTCGATCGAGCGGAGAGAGGGTGGGTGAACGATTGTGGTTAGTGTGTCGATCGAGCGGGGGGAGGGGGTGGTGAACGATTGTGGTTAGTGTGTCGATCGAGCGGGGGTGAACGATTGTGGTTAGTGTGACGATCACGTGGGGAGGGGTTTGGTGAACGATTGTGGTTAGTGTGTCGATCAAGCGGGGAGGGGGTGGTGAACGATTGTGGTTAGTGTGTCGATCGAGCAGGGAGGGGGTGGTGAATGATTGTGGTTAGTGTGTCGATCGAGCGGGGAGGGGGTGGGTGAACGATTGTGGTTAGTGTGTCGATCAAGCGGGGAGGGGGTGGTGAACGATTGTGGTTAGTGTGTCGATCGAGCGGGGAGGGGGTGGGTGAACGATTGTGGTTATCATGTCGATTGAGCGGGGGTGGGGGGTGAACGATTGTGGTTAGTGTGTCGATCGAGCGGGGAGGGGGTGGTGAACGATTGTGGTTAATGTGTCGATCGAGCGGGGAGGGGGTGGTGAACGATTGTGGTTAGTGTGTCGATTCAGCGGGGAGGGGGTGGTGAACGATTGTGGTTAGTGTGTCGATCGAGTAGGGAGGGGTTGGTGAACGATTGTAGTTAGTGTGTCGATCGAGCGGGGAAGGGGGGGTGAACGATTGTGGTTTAGTGCGTCGATCGAGCGGGGAGGGAGGGGTGAACGATTGTGGTTTGTATGTCGATCGAGCGGGGAGGGGGGTGAACGATTGTGGTTAGTGTGTCGATCGAGCGGGGAGGGGGGGTGAACAATTGTGGATAGTGTGTCGATTGAGCGGGGGAGGGTGGGTGAACGATGTGGTTAGTGTGTCGATTCAGCGGCGAGGGGGTGGGTGAACAATTGTGGTTAGTGTGTAGATCGAGCGGGGAGGGGTGGTGAACGATTGTGGTTAGTGTGTCGATTGAGCGGGAAGGGGTGGTGAACGATTGTGGTTAGTGTGTCGATCGAGCGGGGAGGGGGGTGAACGATTGTGGTTAGTGTATCGATCGAGCGGGGAGGGGGGGTGATCGATTGTGGTTAATGTGTCGATCGAGCAGGGAGGGGGGGGTGAACGATTGTGGTTAGTGTGTCGATCGAGCGGGGAGGGGGTGTGAACGATTTTGGTTAGTGTGTCGATCGAGCGGGGAGTGGGTGGTGCACGATTGTGGTTAGTGTGTCGATCGAGCGGGGAGGGGGGTGGTGAACGATTGTGGTTAGTGTGTCGATCGAGCGGGGAGTGGGTGGTGAACGATTGTGGTTAGTGTGTCGATCGAGCGGGGAGTGGGTGGTGAACGATTGTGGTTAGTGTGTCGATCGAGCGGGGAGGGGGTGGTGAACGATTGTGGTTAGTGTGTCGATCGAGCGGGGAGGGGGTGGTGAACGATTGTGGTTAGTGTGTCGATCGAATGTGGAGGGGGTGGGTGAACAATTGTGGTTAGTGTGTCGATCGAGCGGGCAGGGGGTGGGTGAACAATTGTGGTTAGTGTGTCGATCGAGCGGGGAGGGGGTGATGAACAATTGTGGTTCGTGTGTCGATCGAGCGGGGAAGGGGGGTGAACGATTGTGGTTAGTGCGTCGATCGAGCGGGGAGGGAGGTGTGAACGATTGTGGTTAGTATGTCGATCGAGCGGGAAGGGGGTGAACGATTGTGGTTAGTGTGTCGATCGAGCGGGGAGGGGGTGGTTGAACGATTGTGGTTATCATGTCGATCGAGCGGGGGTGGGGGGTGAACGATTGTGGTTAGTGTGTCGATCGAGCGGGGAGGGGGTGGTGAACGATTGTGGTTAATGTGTCGATCGAGCGGGGAGGGGGTGGTGAACGATTGTGGTTAGTGTGTCGATTCAGCGGGGAGGGGGTGGTGAACGATTGTGGTTAGTGTGTCGATTGAGTAGGGAGGGGGTGGTGAACGATTGTGGTTAGTGTGTCGATCGAGCGGGGAAGGGGGGGTGAACGATTGTGGTTAGTGCGTCGATCGAGCGGGGAGGGAGGGGTGAACGATTGTGGTTAGTATGTCGATCGAGCGGGGAGGGGGGGTGAACGATTGTGGATAGTGTGTCGATCGAGCGCGGAGGGGGGTGTGAACGATTGTGGATAGTGTGTCGATTGAGCGGGGGAGGGTGGGTGAACGATGTGGTTAGTGTGTCGATTCAGCGGCGAGGGGGTGGGTGAACAATTGTGGTTAGTGTGTCGATCGAGCGGGGAGGGGGGTGAACGATTGTGGTTAGTGTGTCGATTGAGCGGGGAGGGATGGTGAACGATTGTGGTTAGTGTGTCGATCGAGCGGGGAGGGGGGTGAACGATTGTGGTTAGTGTGTCGATCGAGCGGGGAGGGGGGTGATCGATTGTGGTTAATGTGTCGATCGAGTAGGGAGGGGGGGTGAACGATTGTGGTTACTGTGTCGATCGAGCGGGGAGGGGGGTGAACGATTGTGGTTAGTGTGTCGATCGAGCGGGGAGTGGGTGGTGCACGATTGTGGTTAGTGTGTCGATCGAGCGGGGAGAGGGTGGGTGAACGATTGTGGTTAGTGTGTCGATCAAGCGGGGAGGGGGTGGTGAACGATTGTGGTTAGTGTGTCGATCGAGCGGGGAGTGGGTGGGTGAACGATTGTGGTTAGTGTGTCGATCGAGCGGGGAGTGGGTGGTGAACGATTGTGGTTAGTGTGTCGATCGAGCGGGGAGGGGGGTGGGTGAACGATTGTGGTTAGTGTGTCGATCGAGCGGGGAGGGGTTGGTGAACGATTGTGGTTAGTGTGTCTATCGAGCGGGGAGGGGGTGGGTGAACCATTGTGGTTAGTGTGTCGATCGAATGTGGAGTGGGTGGGTGAACGATTGGGGTTAGTGTGTCGATCGAGCGGGCAGACACAGTGAGCACGTTAGTGTGTCGATCGAGCGGGGAGGGGGTGATGAACAATTGTGGTTCGTGTGTCGATCGAGCGGGGAAGGGGGGTGAACGATTGTGGTTAGTGCGTCGATCGAGCGGGGAGGGAGGTGTGAACGATTGTGGTTAGTATGTTGATCGAGCGGGTAGGGGGTGAACGATTGTGGTTAGTGTGTCGATCGAGCGGGGAGGGAGGGTGAACTATTGTGGTTAGTGTGTCAATCAAGAGGGGAGGCGGGGTGAACGATTGTGGTTAGTGTGTCGATCGAGCGGGGAGGGGGTGGGTGAACTATTGTGGTTAGTGTGTCGATTGAGTGGGGAGAGGGTGGGTGAACGATTGTGGTTAGTGTGTCGATTGAGCGGGGAGGGGTGGTGAATGATTGTGGTTAGTGTGTCGATTGAGCGGGGAGGGGGGGTGAACGATTGTGGTTAGTGTGTCGATCGAGCGGGGAGGGGTGGTGAACGATTGTGGTTAGTGTGTCGATCGAGCGGGGAGGGGGTGGGTGAACGATTGTGGTTAGTGTGTCGATCGAATGGGGAGGGGGTGGGTGAACGATTCTGGTTAGTGTGTCGATCGAGCGGGCAGGGGGTGGGTGAACAAATGTGGTTAGTGTGTCGATCGAGCGGGGAGGGGGTGATGAACGATTGTGGTTCGTGTGTCGATCGAGCGGGGAAGGGGGGGTGAACGATTGTGGTTAGTGCGTCGATCGAGCGGGGAGGGAGGGGTGAACGATTGTGGTTAGTATGTCGATCGAGGGGGAGGGGGGTGAACGATTGTGGTTAGTGGGTCGATCATGCGGGGAGGGGGGGTGAACGATTGTGGTTAGTGTGTCGATCAAGAGGGGAGGGAGGGTGAACGATTGTGGTTAGTGTGTCGATCGAGCGCGGAGGGGTGTGGGTGAACTATTGTGGTTAGTGTGTCCATTGAGCGGGGAGAGGGTGGGTGAACGATTGTGGTTAGTGTGTCGATTGAGCGGGGAGGGGTGGTGAACGATTGTGGTTAGTGTGTCGATTGAGCGGGGAGGGGGGTGAACGATTGTCGTTAGTGTGTCGATCGAGCGGGGAGGGGGGGTGAACGATTGTGGTTAGTGTGTCGATCGAGCGGGGGGGGTGGTGACCGATTGTGGTTAGTGTGTCGATCGAGCGGAGAGGGGGTGGGTGAACGATTGTGGTTAGTATGTTGATCGAGCGGAGAGGGGGGTGAACGATGGTGGTTAGTGTGTCTATCGAGCGGGGAGGGGGGGTGAACGATAGTGGTTAGTGTGTCGATCAAGAGGGGAGGGGGGGGGTGAACGAATGAGGTTAGCGTGTCGATCGAGCGGGGAGGGGGTGGTGAACGATTGTGGTTAGTGTGTCGATTGAGCGGGGAGGGGGTGGGTGAACGATTGTGGTTAGTGTGTCGATTGAGCGGGGAGGGGTGGTGAACGATTGTGGTTAGTGTGTCGATTGAGCGGGGAGGGGGTGAACGATTGTGGTTAGTGTGTCGATCAAGAGGGGAGGGGGGGTGAACGATAGTGGTTAGTGTGTCGATCAAGAGGGGAGGGGGGGGGTGAACGAATGAGGTTAGCGTGTCGATCGAGCGGGGAGGGGGTGGGGTGAACGATTGTGGTTAGTGTGTCCATTGAGCGGGGAGGGGGTGGGTGAACGATTGTGGTTAGTGTGTCGATTGAGCGGGGAGGGGTGGTTAACGATTGTGGTTAATGTGTCGATTGAGCGGGGAGGGGGTGAACGATTGTGGTTAGTGTGTCGATCGAGCGGGGAGGGGGGGTGAACGATTGTGGTTAGTGTGTCGATCGAGCGGGGGGGTGGTGAACGATTGTGGTTAGTGTGTCGATCGAGCGGAGAGAGGGTGGGTGAACGATTGTGGTTAGTGTGTCGATCGAGGGGGGGAGGGGGTGGTGAACGATTGTGGTTAGTGTGTCGATCGAGCGGGGAGGGGGTGGTGAACGATTGTGGTTAGTGTGTTGATCGAGCGGGGTGAACGATTGTGGTTAGTGTGTCGATCACGTGGGGAGGGGTTTGGTGAACGATTGTGGTTAGTGTGTCAATCAAGCGGGGAGGGGGTGGTGAACGATTGTGGTTAGTGTGTCGATCGAGCAGGGAGGGGGTGGTGAACGATTGTGGTTAGTGTGTCGATCGAGCGGGGAGGGGGTGGGTGAACGATTGTGGTTATCATGTCGATTGAGCGGGGGGTGAACGATTGTGGTTAGTGTGTCGATCGAGCGGGGAGGGGGTGGTGAACGATTGTGGTTAATGTGTCGATCGAGCGGGGAGGGGGTGGTGAACGATTGTGGTTAGTGTGTCGATTCAGCGGGGAGGGGGTGGTGAACGATTGTGGTTAGTGTGTCGATCGAGTAGGGAGGGGGTGGTGAACGATTGTAGTTAGTGTGTCGATCGAGCGGGGAAGGGGGCGTGAACGATTGTGGTTAGTGCGTCGATCGAGCGGGGAGGGAGGGTGTGAACGATTGTGGTTTGTATGTCGATCGAGCGGGGAGGGGGGGTGAACGATTGTGGTTAGTGTGTCGATCGAGCGGGGAGGGGGGGTGAACAATTGTGGATAGTGTGTCGATTGAGCGGGGGAGGGTGGGTGAACGATGTGGTTAGTGTGTCGATTCAGCGGCGAGGGGGTGGGTGAACAATTGTGGTTAGTGTGTCGATCGAGCGGGGAGAGGGGTGAACGATTGTGGTTAGTGTGTCGATCGAGCGGGGAGGGGTGGTGAACGATTGTGGTTAGTGTGTCGATTGAGCGGGGAGGGGTGGTGAACGATTGTGGTTAGTGTGTCGATCGAGCGGGGAGGGGTGGTGAACGATTGTGGTTACTGTGTCGATTGAGCGGGGAGGGGTGGTGAACGATTGTGGTTAGTGTGTCGATCGAGCGGGGAGGGGGGTGAACGATTGTGGTTAGTGTGTCGATCGAGCGGGGAGGGGGTGGTGAACGATTGTGGTTAGTGTGTTGATCGAGCGGGGTGAACGATTGTGGTTAGTGTGTCGATCAAGAGGGGAGGGGGGGTGTGAACGAATGAGGTTAGCGTGTCGATCGAGCGGGGAGGGGGTGGGTGAACGATTGTGGTTAGTGTGTCGATCGAGCTGGGAGGGGGTGGTGAACGATTGTGGTTAGTGTGTTGATCGAGCGGGGTGAACGATTGTGGTTAGTGTGTCGATCACGTGGGGAGGGGTTTGGTGAACGATTGTGGTTAGTGTGTCGATCAAGCGGGGAAGGGGTGGTGAACGATTGTGGTTAGTGTGTCGATCGAGCAGGGAGGGGGTGGTGAACGATCGTGGTTAGTATGTCGATCGAGCGGAGAGGGGGGTGAACGATGGTGGTTAGTGTGTCGATCGAGCGGGGATGGGGGTGGTGAACGATAGTGGTTAGTGTGTCAATCAAGAGGGGGGGGGTGAACGAATGAGGTTAGCGTGTCGATCGAGCGGGGAGGGGGTGGGTGAACGATTGTGGTTAGTGTGTCCATTGAGCGGGGAGGGGGTGGGTGAACGATTGTGGTTAGTGTGTCGATTGAGCGGGGAGGGGTGGTGAACGATTGTGGTTAATGTGTCGATTGAGCGGGGAGGGGGTGAACGATTGTGGTTAGTGTGTCGATCGAGCGGGGGGGGTGGTGAACGATTGTGGTTAGTGTGTCGATCGAGCGGAGAGAGGGTGGGTGAACGATTGTGGTTAGTGTGTCGATCGAGCGGGGGGAGGGGGTGGTGAACGATTGTGGTTAGTGTGTCGATCGAGCGGGGTGAACGATTGTGGTTAGTGTGTCGATCACGTGGGGAGGGGTTTGGTGAACGATTGTGGTTAGTGTGTCGATCAAGCGGGGAGGGGGTGGTGAACGATTGTGGTTAGTGTGTCGATCGAGCAGGGAGGGGGTGGTGAATGATTGTGGTTAGTGTGTCGATCGAGCGGGGAGGGGGTGGGTGAACGATTGTGGTTAGTGTGTCGATCAAGCGGGGAGGGGGTGGTGAACGATTGTGGTTAGTGTGTCGATCGAGCGGGGAGGGGGTGGGTGAACGATTGTGGTTATCATGTCGATTGAGCGGGGGTGGGGGGTGAACGACTGTGGTTAGTGTGTCGATCGAGCGGGGAGGGGGTGGTGAACGATTGTGGTTAATGTGTCGATCGAGCGGGGAGGGGGTGGTGAACGATTGTGGTTAGTGTGTCGATTCAGCGGGGAGGGGGTGGTGAACGATTGTGGTTAGTGTGTCGATCGAGTAGGGAGGGGGTGGTGAACGATTGTAGTTAGTGTGTCGATCGAGCGGGGAAGGGGGGGGTGAACGATTGTGGTTAGTGCGTCGATCGAGCGGGGAGGGAGGGGTGAACGATTGTGGTTTGTATGTCGATCGAGCGGGGAGGGGGGTGAACGATTGTGGTTAGTGTGTCGATCGAGCGGGGAGGGGGGGTGAACAATTGTGGATAGTGTGTCGATTGAGCGGGGGAGGGTGGGTGAACGATGTGGTTAGTGTGTCGATTCAGCGGCGAGGGGGTGGGTGAACAATTGTGGTTAGTGTGTAGATCGAGCGGGGAGGGGGGGTGAACGATTGTGGTTAGTGTGTCGATTGAACGGGGAGGGGTGGTGAACGATTGTGGTTAGTGTGTCGATTGAGCGGGAAGGGGTGGTGAACGATTGTGGTTAGTGTGTCGATCGAGCGGGGAGGGGGGGTGAACGATTGTGGTTAGTGTATCGATCGAGCGGGGAGGGGGGTGATCGATTGTGGTTAATGTGTCGATCGAGCAGGGAGGGGGGGGTGAACGATTGTGGTTAGTGTGTCGATCGAGCGGGGAGGGGGGTGAACGATTTTGGTTAGTGTGTCGATCGAGCGGGGAGTGGGTGGTGCACGATTGTGGTTAGTGTGTCGATCGAGCGGGGAGGGGGTGGTGAACGATTGTGGTTAGTGTGTCGATCGAGCGGGGAGTGGGTGGTGAACGATTGTGGTTAGTGTGTCGATCGAGCGGGGAGTGGGTGGTGAACGATTGTGGTTAGTGTGTCGATCGAGCGGGGAGGGGGTGGTGAACGATTGTGGTTAGTGTGTCGATCGAGCGGGGAGGGGGTGGTGAACGATTGTGGTTAGTGTGTCGATCGAGCGGGGAGGGGGTGATGAACAATTGTGGTTCGTGTGTCGATCGAGCGGGGAAGGGGGGTGAACGATTGTGGTTAGTGCGTCGATCGAGCGGGGAGGGAGGTGTGAACGATTGTGGTTAGTATGTCGATCGAGCGGGAAGGGGGTGAACGATTGTGGTTAGTGTGTCGATCGAGCGGGGAGGGGGTGGTTGAACGATTGTGGTTATCATGTCGATCGAGCGGCGGTGGGGGGTGAAGGATTGTGGTTAGTGTGTCGATCGAGCGGGGAGGGGGTGGTGAACGATTGTGGTTAATGTGTCGATCGAGCGGGGAGGGGGTGGTGAACGATTGTGGTTAGTGTGTCGATTCAGCGGGGAGGGGGTGGTGAACGATTGTGGTTAGTGTGTCGATTGAGTAGGGAGGGGGTGGTGAACGATTGTAGTTAGTGTGTCGATCGAGCGGGGAAGGGGGGGTGAACGATTGTGGTTAGTGCGTCGATCGAGCGGGGAGGGAGGGGTGAACGATTGTGGTTAGTATGTCGATCGAGCGGGGAGGGGGGTGAACGATTGTGGATAGTGTGTCGATCGAGCGGGGAGGGGGGGTGAACGATTGTGGATAGTGTGTCGATTGAGCGGGGGAGGGTGGGTGAACGATGTGGTTAGTGTGTCGATTCAGCGGCGAGGGGGTGGGTGAACAATTGTGGTTAGTGTGTCGATCGAGCGGGGAGGGGGGTGAACGATTGTGGTTAGTGTGTCGATTGAGCGGGGAGGGATGGTGAACGATTGTGGTTAGTGTGTCGATCGAGCGGGGAGAGGGGTGAACGATTGTGGTTAGTGTGTCGATCGAGCGGGGAGGGGGGTGATCGATTGTGGTTAATGTGTCGATCGAGTAGGGAGGGGGGGTGAACGATTGTGGTTAGTGTGTCGATCGAGCGGGGAGGGGGGTGAACGATTGTGGTTAGTGTGTCGATCGAGCGGGGAGTGGGTGGTGCACGATTGTGGTTAGTGTGTCGATCGAGCGGGGAGAGGGTGGGTGAACGATTGTGGTTAGTGTGTCGATCAAGCGGGGAGGGGGTGGTGAACGATTGTGGTTAGTGTGTCGATCGAGCGGGGAGTGGGTGGTGAACGATTGTGGTTAGTGTGTCGATCGAGCGGGGAGTGGGTGGTGAACGATTGTGGTTAGTGTGTCGATCGAGCGGGGAGGGGGTGGGTGAACGATTGTGGTTAGTGTGTCGATCGAGCGGGGAGGGGTTGGTGAACGATTGTGGTTAGTGTGTCTATCGAGCGGGGAGGGGGTGGGTGAACCATTGTGGTTAGTGTGTCGATCGAATGTGGAGTGGGTGGGTGAACGATTGTGGTTAGTGTGTCGATCGAGCGGGCAGGGGGTGGGTGAACAATTGTGGTTAGTGTGTCGATCGAGCGGGGAGGGGGTGATGAACAATTGTGGTTCGTGTGTCGATCGAGTGGGGAAGGGGGGTGAACGATTGTGGTTAGTGCGTCGATCGAGCGGGGAGGGAGGTGTGAACGATTGTGGTTAGTATGTTGATCGAGCGGGTAGGGGGTGAACGATTGTGGTTAGTGTGTCGATCGAGCGGGGAGGGAGGGTGAACTATTGTGGTTAGTGTGTCAATCAAGAGGGGAGGCGGGGTGAACGATTGTGGTTAGTGTGTCGATCGAGCGGGGAGGGGGTGGGTGAACTATTGTGGTTAGTGTGTCGATTGAGTGGGGAGAGGGTGGGTGAACGATTGTGGTTAGTGTGTCGATTGAGCGGGGAGGGGTGGTGAATGATTGTGGTTAGTGTGTCGATTGAGCGGGGAGGGGGGTGAACGATTGTGGTTAGTGTGTCGATCGAGCGGGGAGGGGGTGGTGAACGATTGTGGTTAGTGTGTCGATCGAGCGGGGAGGGGGTGGGTGAACAATTGTGGTTAGTATGTCGATCGAATGGGGAGGGGGTGGGTGAACGATTCTGGTTAGTGTGTCGATCGAGCGGGCAGGGGGTGGTGAACGATTGTGGTTAGTGTGTCGATCGAGCGGGGAGTGGGTGTTGAACGATTGTGGTTAGTGTGTCGATCGAGCGGGGAGTGGGTGGTGAACGATTGTGGTTAGTGTGTCGATCGAGCGGGGAGTGGGTGTTGAACGATTGTGGTTAGTGTGTCGATCGAGCGGGGAGTGGGTGGTGAACGATTGTGGTTAGTGTGTCGATCGAGCGGGGAGTGGGTGGTGAACGATTGTGGTTAGTGTGTCGATCGAGCTGGGAGGGGGTGGGTGAACGATTATGGTTAGTGTGTCGATCGAGCGGGGAGGGGGTGGTGAACGATTGTGGTTAGTGTGTCGATCGAGCGGGGAGGGGGTGGGTGAACCATTGTGGTTAGTGTGTCGATCGAATGTGGAGGGGGTGGGTGAACGATTGTGGTTAGTGTGTCGATCGAGCGGGCAGGGGGTGGGTGAACAATTGTGGTTAGTGTGTCGATCGAGCGGGGAGGGGGTGATGAACAATTGTGGTTCGTGTGTCGATCGAGCGGGGAAGGGGGGTGAACGATTGTGGTTAGTGCGTCGATCGAGCGGGGAGGGAGGTGTGAACGATTGTGGTTAGTATGTCGATCGAGCGGGGAGGGAGGTGTGAACGATTGTGGTTAGTATGTCGATCGAGCGGGAAGGGGGTGAACGATTGTGGTTAGTGTGTCGATCGAGCGGGGAGGGAGGTGTGAACGATTGTGGTTAGTATGTCGATCGAGCGGGAAGGGGGTGAACGATTGTGGTTAGTGTGTCGATCGAGCGGGGAGGGAGGGTGAACTATTGTGGTTAGTGTGTCGATCAAGAGGGGAGGCGGGGTGAACGATTGTGGTTAGTGTGTCGATCGAGCGGGGAGGGGGTGGGTGAACTATTGTGGTTAGTGTGTCGATTGAGTGGGGAGAGGGTGGGTGAACGATTGTGGTTAGTGTGTCGATCGAATGGGGAGGGGTGGTGAATGATTGTGGTTAGTGTGTCGATTGAGCGGGGAGGGGGGTGAACGATTGTGGTTAGTGTGTCGATTGAGCGGGGAGGGGGGTGAACGATTGTGGTTAGTGTGTCGATCGAGCGGGGAGGGGGTGGTGAACGATTGTGGTTAGTGTGTCGATCGAGCGGGGAGGGGGGTGGGTGAACGATTGTGGTTAGTGTGTCGATCGAATGGGGAGGGGGTGGGAGAACGATTGTGGTTAGTGTGTCGATTGAGCGGGGAGGGGTGGTGAATGATTGTGGTTAGTGTGTCGATTGAGCGGGGAGGGGGGTGAACGATTGTGGTTAGTGTGTCGATCGAGCGGGGAGGGGGTGGTGAACGATTGTGGTTAGTGTGTCGATCGAGCGGGGAGGGGGTGGGTGAACGATTGTGGTTAGTGTGTCGATCGAATGGGGAGGGGGTGGGTGAACGATTGTGGTTAGTGTGTCGATCGAGCGGGCAGGGGGTGGGTGAACAAATGTGGTTCGTGTGTCGATCCAGCGGGGAGGGGGTGATGAACGATTGTGGTTCGTATGTCGATCGAGCGGGGAAGGGGGGGTGAACGATTGTGGTTAGTGCGTCGATCGAGCGGGGAGGGAGGGGTGAACGATTGTGGTTAGTATGTCGATTGAGGGGGGAGGGGGGTGAACGATTGTGGTTAGTGGGTCGATCATGTGGGGAGGGGGGGTGAACGATTGTGGTTGGTGTGTCGATCAAGAGGGGAGGGGGTGTGAACGATTGTGGTTATTGTGTCGATAGAGCGCGGAGGGGGGTGGGTGAACTATTGTGGTTAGTGTGTCCATTGAGCGGGGAGAGGGTGGGTGAACGATTGTGGTTAGTGTGTCGATTGAGCGGGGAGGGGTGGTGAACGATTGTGGTTAGTGTGTCGATTGAGCGGGGAGGGGTGGGTGAACTATTGTGGTTAGTGTGTCCATTGAGCGGGGAGAGGGTGGGTGAACGATTGTGGTTAGTGTGTCGATTGAGCGGGGAGGGGTGGTGAACGATTGTGGTTAGTGTGTCGATTGAGCGGGGAGGGGGGTGAACGATTGTCGTTAGTGTGTCGATCGAGCGGGGAGGGGGGGTGAACGATTGTGGTTAGTGTGTCGATCGAGCGGAGAGGGGGTGGGTGAACGATTGTGGTTAGTATGTTGATCGAGCGGAGAGGGGGGTGAACGATGGTGGTTAGTGTGTCGATCGAGCGGGGAGGGGGGGTGAACGATAGTGGTTAGTGTGTCGATCAAGAGGGGAGGGGGGGTGAACGAATGAGGTTAGCGTGTCGATCGAGCGGGAGGGGGTGGGTGAACGATTGTGGTTAGTGTGTCGATTGAGCGGGGAGGGGGTGGGTGAACGATTGTGGTTAGTGTGTCGATTGAGCGGGGAGGGGTGGTGAACGATTGTGGTTTGTGTGTCGATTGAGCGGGGAGGGGGTGAACGATAGTGGTTAGTGTGTCGATCGAGCGGAGAGAGGGTGGGTGAACGATTGTGGTTAGTGTGTCGATCGAGGGGGGGAGGGGGTGAACGATTATGGTTAGTGTGTCGATCGAGCGGGGAGGGGGGGTGAACGATTGTGGTTCGTGTGTCGATCGAGCAGGGGGGGTGGTGAACGATTGTGGTTAGTGTGTCGATCGAGCGGAGAGAGGGTGGGTGAACGATTGTGGTTAGTGTGTCGATTGAGCGGGGAGGGGTGGTGAACGATTGTGGTTAATGTGTCGATTGAGCGGGGAGGGGGTGAACAATTGTGGTTAGTGTGTCGATCGAGCGGGGAGGGGGGGTGAACGATTGTGGTTCGTGTGTCGATCGAGCGGGGGGGGTGGTGAACGATTGTGGTTAGTGTGTCGATCGAGCGGAGAGAGGGTGGGTGAACGATTGTGGTTAGTGTGTCGATCGAGGGGGGGAGGGGGGTGGTGAACGATTGTGGTTAGTGTGTCGATCGTGCGGGGAGGGGGTGGTGAACGATTGTGGTTAGTGTGTTGATCGAGCGGGGTGAACGATTGTGGTTAGTGTGTCGATCACGTGGGGAGGGGATTGGTGAACGATTGTGGTTAGTGTGTCGATCAAGCTGGGAACGGGTGGTGAACGATTGTGGTTAGAGTGTCGATCGAGCAGGGAGGGGGTGCTGAATGATTGTGGTTAGTGTGTCGATCGAGCGGGGAGGGGGTGGGTGAACGATTGTGGTTAGTGTGTCGATCAAGCGGGGAGGGGCTGGTGAACGATTGTGGTTAGTGTGTCGATCGAGCGGGGAGGGGGTGGGTGAACGATTGTGGTTATCATGTCGATTGAGCGGGGGTGGGGGGTGAACGATTGTGGTTAGTGTGTCGATCGAGCGGGGAGGGGGTGGTGAACGATTGTGGTTAATGTGTCGATCGAGCGGGGAGGGGGTGGTGAACGATTGTGGTTAGTGTGTCGATTCAGCGGGGAGGGGGTGGTGAACGATTGTGGTTAGTGTGTCGATCGAGTAGGGAGGGGGTGGTGAACGATTGTAGTTAGTGTGTCGATCGAGCGGGGAAGTGGGGGTGAACGATTGTGGTTAGTGCGTCGATCGAGCGGGGAGGGAGGTGTGAACGATTGTGGTTTGTATGTCGATCGAGCGGGGAGGGGGGTGAACGATTGTGGTTAGTGTGTCGATCGAGCGGAGAGGGGGTGGGTGAACGATTGTGGTTAGTATGTTGATCGAGCGGAGAGGGGGGTGAACGATGGTGGTTAGTGTGTCGATCGAGCGGGGAGGGGGGGTGAACGATAGTGGTTAGTGTGTCGATCAAGAGGGGAGGGGGGGTGAACGAATGAGGTTAGCGTGTCGATCGAGCGGGAGGGGGTGGGTGAACGATTGTGGTTAGTGTGTCGATTGAGCGGGGAGGGGGGTGAACGATTGTCGTTAGTGTGTCGATCGAGCGGGGAGGGGGGGTGAACGATTGTGGTTAGTGTGTCGATCGAGCGGGGGGGGTGGTGACCGATTGTGGTTAGTGTGTCGATCGAGCGGAGAGGGGGTGGGTGAACGATTGTGGTTAGTATGTTGATCGAGCGGAGAGGGGGGTGAACGATGGTGGTTAGTGTGTCTATCGAGCGGGGAGGGGGGGTGAACGATAGTGGTTAGTGTGTCGATCAAGAGGGGAGGGGGGGGTGAACGAATGAGGTTAGCGTGTCGATCGAGCGGGGAGGGGGTGGGTGAACGATTGTGGTTAGTGTGTCGATTGAGCGGGGAGGGGGTGGGTGAACGATTGTGGTTAGTGTGTCGATTGAGCGGGGAGGGGTGGTGAACGATTGTGGTTAGTGTGTCGATTGAGCGGGGAGGGGGTGAACGATTGTGGTTAGTGTGTCGATCAAGAGGGGAGGGGGGGGTGAACGATAGTGGTTAGTGTGTCGATCAAGAGGGGAGGGGGGGGTGAACGAATGAGGTTAGCGTGTCGATCGAGCGGGGAGGGGGTGGGTGAACGATTGTGGTTAGTGTGTCCATTGAGCGGGGAGGGGGTGGGTGAACGATTGTGGTTAGTGTGTCGATTGAGCGGGGAGGGGTGGTTAACGATTGTGGTTAATGTGTCGATTGAGCGGGGAGGGGGTGAACGATTGTGGTTAGTGTGTCGATCGAGCGGGGAGGGGGGGTGAACGATTGTGGTTAGTGTGTCGATCGAGCGGGGGGGTGGTGAACGATTGTGGTTAGTGTGTCGATCGAGCGGAGAGAGGGTGGGTGAACGATTGTGGTTAGTGTGTCGATCGAGCGGGGGGAGGGGGTGGTGAACGATTGTGGTTAGTGTGTCGATCGAGCGGGGAGGGGGTGGTGAACGATTGTGGTTAGTGTGTTGATCGAGCGGGGTGAACGATTGTGGTTAGTGTGTCGATCACGTGGGGAGGGGTTTGGTGAACGATTGTGGTTAGTGTGTCAATCAAGCGGGGAGGGGGTGGTGAACGATTGTGGTTAGTGTGTCGATCGAGCAGGGAGGGGGTGGTGAACGATTGTGGTTAGTGTGTCGATCGAGCGGGGAGGGGGTGGGTGAACGATTGTGGTTATCATGTCGATTGAGCGGGGGTGAACGATTGTGGTTAGTGTGTCGATCGAGCGGGGAGGGGGTGGTGAACGATTGTGGTTAATGTGTCGATCGAGCGGGGAGGGGGTGGTGAACGATTGTGGTTAGTGTGTCGATTCAGCGGGGAGGGGGTGGTGAACGATTGTGGTTAGTGTGTCGATCGAGTAGGGAGGGGGTGGTGAACGATTGTAGTTAGTGTGTCGATCGAGCGGGGAAGGGGGCGTGAACGATTGTGGTTAGTGCGTCGATCGAGCGGGGAGGGAGGGGTGAACGATTGTGGTTTGTATGTCGATCGAGCGGGGAGGGGGGTGAACGATTGTGGTTAGTGTGTCGATCGAGCGGGGAGGGGGGGTGAACAATTGTGGATAGTGTGTCGATTGAGCGGGGGAGGGTGGGTGAACGATGTGGTTAGTGTGTCGATTCAGCGGCGAGGTGGTGGGTGAACAATTGTGGTTAGTGTGTCGATCGAGCGGGGAGAGGGGTGAACGATTGTGGTTAGTGTGTCGATCGAGCGGGGAGGGGTGGTGAACGATTGTGGTTAGTGTGTCGATTGAGCGGGGAGGGGTGGTGAACGATTGTGGTTAGTGTGTCGATCGAGCGGGGAGGGGTGGTGATCGATTGTGGTTAGTGTGTCGATTGAGCGGGGAGGGGTGGTGAACGATTGTGGTTAGTGTGTCGATCGAGCGGGGAGGGGGGTGAACGATTGTGGTTAGTGTGTCGATCGAGCGGGGAGGGGGTGGTGAACGATTGTGGTTAGTGTGTTGATCGAGCGGGGTGAACGATTGTGGTTAGTGTGTCGATCAAGAGGGGAGGGGGGGGTGAACGAATGAGGTTAGCGTGTCGATCGAGCGGGGAGGGGGTGGGTGAACGATTGTGGTTAGTGTGTCGATCGAGCTGGGAGGGGGTGGTGAACGATTGTGGTTAGTGTGTTGATCGAGCGGGGTGAACGATTGTGGTTAGTGTGTCGATCACGTGGGGAGGGGTTTGGTGAACGATTGTGGTTAGTGTGTCGATCAAGCGGGGAAGGGGTGGTGAACGATTGTGGTTAGTGTGTCGATCGAGCAGGGAGGGGGTGGTGAACGATTGTGGTTAGTGTGTCGATCGAGCGGGGAGGGGGTGGGTGAACGATTGTGGTGAGTGTGTCGATCAAGCGGGGAGGGGGTGGTGAACGATTGTGGTTAGTGTGTCGATCGAGCGGGGAGGGGGTGGGTGAACGATTGTGGTTATCATGTCGATCGAGCGGGGGTGGGGGGTGAACGATTGTGGTTAGTGTGTCGATCGAGCGGGGAGGGGGTGGTGAACGATTGTGGTTAATGTGTCGATCGAGCGGGGAGGGGGTGGTGAACGATTGTGGTTAGTGTGTCGATTCAGCGGGGAGGGGGTGGTGAACGATTGTGGTTAGTGTGTCGATCGAGTAGGGAGGGGGTGCTGAACGATTGTAGTTAGTGTGTCGATCGAGCGGGGAAGCGGGGGTGAACGATTGTGGTTAGTGCGTCGATCGAGCGGGGAGGGAGGGGTGCACGATTGTGGTTAGTATGTCGATCGAGCGGGGAGGGGGGTGAACGATTGTGGTTAGTGTGTCGATCGAGCGGGGAGGGGGGGGTGAACGATTGTGGATAGTGTGTCGATCGAGCGGGGGAGGGTGGGTGAACGATGTGGTTAGTGTGTCGATTCAGCGGCGAGGGGGTGGTGTGAACAATTGTGGTTAGTGTGTCGATCGAGCGGGGAGGGGGGTGAACGATTGTGGTTAGTGTGTCGATCGAGCGGGGAGGGGGGTGATCGATTGTGGTTAATGTGTCGATCGAGCAGGGAGGGGGGGGTGAACGAATGTGGTTAGTGTGTCGATCGAGCGGTGAGGGGGGTGAACGATTGTGGTTAGTGTGTCGATCGAGCGGGGAGGGGGTGGGAGAACGATTGTGGTTAGTGTGTCGATCGAGCGGGGAGGGGGTGGTGAACGATTGTGGTTAGTGTGTCGATCGAGCGGGGAGTGGGTGGTGAACGATTGTGGTTAATGTGTCGATCGAGCGGGGAGTGGGTGGTGAACGATTGTGGTTAGTGTGTCGATCGAGCGGGGAGTGGGTGGTGAACGATTGTGGTTAGTGTGTCGATCGAGCGGGGAGGGGGTGGGTGAACGATTGTGGTTAGTGTGCCGATCAAGCGGGGAGGGGGTGGTGAACGATTGTGGTTAGTGTGTCGATCGAGCGGTGAGGGGGTGGGTGAACGATTGTGGTTAGTGTGTCGATCGAATGTGGAGGGGGTGGGTGAACGATTGTGGTTAGTGTGTCGATCGAGCGGGCAGGGGGTGGGTGAACTTTTGTGGTTAGTGTGTCGATCGAGAGGGGAGGGGGTGATGAACAATTGTGGTCCGTGTGTCGATCGAACGGGGAAGGGGGGTGAACGATTGTGGTTAGTGCGTCGATCGAGCGGGGAGGGAGATGTGAACGATTGTGGTTAGTATGTCGATCGAGCGGGAAGGGGGGTGAACGATTGTGGTTAGTGTGTCAATCGAGCGGGGAGGGAGGGTGAACTATTGTGGTTAGTGTGTCGATCAAGAGGGGAGGCGGGGTGAACGATTGTGGTTAGTGTGTCGATCGAGCGGGGAGGGGGTGGGTGAACTATTGTGGTTAGTGTGTCGATTGAGTGGGGAGAGGGTGGGTGAACGATTGTGGTTAGTGTGTCGATTGAGCGGGGAGGGGTGGTGAATGATTGTGGTTAGTGTGTCGATTGAGCGGGGAGGGGGGTGAACGATTGTGGTTAGTGCGTCGATCGAGCGGGGAGGGAGGGGTGAACGATTGTGGTTAGTATGTCGATCGAGGGGGGAGGGGGGTGAACGATTGTGGTTAGTGGGTCGATCATGCGGGGAGGGGGGGTGAACGATTGTGGTTAGTGTGTCGATCAAGAGGGGAGGGGGGGTGAACGATTGTGGTTAGTGTGTCGATCGAGCGCGGAGGGGGTGGGTGAACTATTGTGGTTAGTGTGTCCATTGAGCGGGGAGAGGGTGGGTGAAAGATTGTGGTTAGTGTGTCGATTGAGCGGGGAGGGGTGGTGAACGATTGTGGTTAGTGTGTCGATTGAGCGGGGAGGGGGGTGAACGATTGTCGTTAGTGTGTCGATCGAGCGGGGAGGGGGGGTGAACGATTGTGGTTCGTGTGTCGATCGAGCGGGGGGGGTGGTGAACGATTGTGGTTCGTGTGTCGATCGAGCGGAGAGAGGGTGGGTGAACGATTGTGGTTAGTGTGTCGATCGAGTGGGGGGAGGGGGTGGTGAACGATTGTGGTTAGTGTGTCGATCGAGCGGGGAGGGGGTGGTGAACGATTGTGGTTAGTGTGTCGATCGAGCGGGGAGGGGGTGGGTGAACGATTGTGGTTATCATGTCGATCGAGCGGGGGTGGGGGGTGAACGATTGTGGTTAGTGTGTCGATCGAGCGGGGAGGGGGTGCTGAACGATTGTGGTTAATGTGTCGATCGAGCGGGGAGGGGGTGGTGAACGATTGTGGTTAGTGTGTCGATTCAGCGGGGAGGGGGTGGTGAACGATTGTGGTTAGTGTGTCGATCGAGTAGGGAGGGGGTGGTGAACGATTGTAGTAAGTGTGTCGATCGAGCGGGGAAGGGGGGGTGAACGATTGTAGTTAGTGTGTCGATCGAGCGGGGAAGGGGGGGGTGAACGATTGTGGTTAGTGTGTCGATTCAGCGGCGAGGGGGTGGGTGAACAATTGTGGTTAGTGTGTCGATCGAGCGGGGTGAACGATTGTGGTTAGTGTGTCGATCGAGCGGGGAGGGGTGGTGAACGATTGTGGTTAGTGTGTCGATTGAGCGGTGAGGGGTGGTGAACGATTGTGGTTAGTGTGTCGATCGAGCGGGGAGGGGGGTGAACGATTGTGGTTAGTGTGTCGATCGAGCGGGGAGGGGGGTGATCGATTGTGGTTAATGTGTCGATCGAGTGGGGGGGGGGGTGAACGATTGTGGTTAGTGTGTCGATCGAGCGGGGAGGGGGGTGAACGATTGTGGTTAGTGTGTCGATCGAGCGGGGAGTGGGTGGTGCACGATTGTGGTTAGTGTGTCGATCGAGCGGGGAGGGGGTGGGTGAACGATTGTGGTTAGTGTGTCGATCAAGCGGGGAGGGGGTGGTGAACGATTGTGGTTAGTGTGTCGATCGAGCGGGGAGTGGGTGTTGAACGATTGTGGTTAGTGTGTCGATCGAGCGGGGAGTGGGTGGTGAACGATTGTGGTTAGTGTGTCGATCGAGCGGGGAGTGGGTGGTGAACGATTGTGGTTAGTGTGTCGATCGAGCTGGGAGGGGGTGGGTGAACGATTATGGTTAGTGTGTCGATCGAGCGGGGAGGGGGTGGTGAACGATTGTGGTTAGTGTGTCGATCGAGCGGGGAGGGGGTGGGTGAACCATTGTGGTTAGTGTGTCGATCGAATGTGGAGGGGGTGGGTGAACGATTGTGGTTAGTGTGTCGATCGAGCGGGCAGGGGGTGGGTGAACAATTGTGGTTAGTGTGTCGATCGAGCGGGGAGGGGGTGATGAACAATTGTGGTTCGTGTGTCGATCGAGCGGGGAAGGGGGGTGAACGATTGTGGTTAGTGCGTCGATCGAGCGGGGAGGGAGGTGTGAACGATTGTGGTTAGTATGTCGATCGAGCGGGGAGGGAGGTGTGAACGATTGTGGTTAGTATGTCGATCGAGCGGGAAGGGGTGTGAACGATTGTGGTTAGTGTGTCGATCGAGCGGGGAGGGAGGTGTGAACGATTGTGGTTAGTATGTCGATCGAGCGGGAAGGGGGTGAACGATTGTGGTTAGTGTGTCGATCGAGCGGGGAGGGAGGGTGAACTATTGTGGTTAGTGTGTCGATCAAGAGGGGAGGCGGGGTGAACGATTGTGGTTAGTGTGTCGATCGAGCGGGGAGGGGGTGGGTGAACTATTGTGGTTAGTGTGTCGATTGAGTGGGGAGAGGGTGGGTGAACGATTGTGGTTAGTGTGTCGATCGAATGGGGAGGGGTGGTGAATGATTGTGGTTAGTGTGTCGATTGAGCGGGGAGGGGGGTGAACGATTGTGGTTAGTGTGTCGATTGAGCGGGGAGGGGGGTGAACGATTGTGGTTAGTGTGTCGATCGAGCGGGGAGGGGGTGGTGAACGATTGTGGTTAGTGTGTCGATCGAGCGGGGAGGGGGTGGGTGAACGATTGTGGTTAGTGTGTCGATCGAATGGGGAGGGGGTGGGAGAACGATTGTGGTTAGTGTGTCGATTGAGCGGGGAGGGGTGGTGAATGATTGTGGTTAGTGTGTCGATTGAGCGGGGAGGGGGGTGAACGATTGTGGTTAGTGTGTCGATCGAGCGGGGAGGGGGTGGTGAACGATTGTGGTTAGTGTGTCGATCGAGCGGGGAGGGGGTGGGTGAACGATTGTGGTTAGTGTGTCGATCGAATGGGGAGGGGGTGGGTGAACGATTGTGGTTAGTGTGTCGATCGAGCGGGCAGGGGGTGGGTGAACAAATGTGGTTCGTGTGTCGATCCAGCGGGGAGGGGGTGATGAACGATTGTGGTTCGTATGTCGATCGAGCGGGGAAGGGGGGGTGAACGATTGTGGTTAGTGCGTCGATCGAGCGGGGAGGGAGGGTGTGAACGATTGTGGTTAGTATGTCGATTGAGGGGGGAGGGGGGTGAACGATTGTGGTTAGTGGGTCGATCATGTGGGGAGGGGGGGTGAACGATTGTGGTTGGTGTGTCGATCAAGAGGGGAGGGGGTGTGAACGATTGTGGTTATTGTGTCGATAGAGCGCGGAGGGGGGTGGGTGAACTATTGTGGTTAGTGTGTCCATTGAGCGGGGAGAGGGTGGGTGAACGATTGTGGTTAGTGTGTCGATTGAGCGGGGAGGGGTGGTGAACGATTGTGGTTAGTGTGTCGATTGAGCGGGGAGGGGTGGGTGAACTATTGTGGTTAGTGTGTCCATTGAGCGGGGAGAGGGTGGGTGAACGATTGTGGTTAGTGTGTCGATTGAGCGGGGAGGGGTGGTGAACGATTGTGGTTAGTGTGTCGATTGAGCGGGGAGGGGGGTGAACGATTGTCGTTAGTGTGTCGATCGAGCGGGGAGGGGGGGGTGAACGATTGTGGTTAGTGTGTCGATCGAGCGGAGAGGGGGTGGGTGAACGATTGTGGTTAGTATGTTGATCGAGCGGAGAGGGGGGTGAACGATGGTGGTTAGTGTGTCGATCGAGCGGGGAGGGGGGGTGAACGATAGTGGTTAGTGTGTCGATCAAGAGGGGAGGGGGGGTGAACGAATGAGGTTAGCGTGTCGATCGAGCGGGAGGGGGTGGGTGAACGATTGTGGTTAGTGTGTCGATTGAGCGGGGAGGGGGTGGGTGAACGATTGTGGTTAGTGTGTCGATTGAGCGGGGAGGGGTGGTGAACGATTGTGGTTTGTGTGTCGATTGAGCGGGGAGGGGGGTGAACGATAGTGGTTAGTGTGTCGATCGAGCGGAGAGAGGGTGGGTGAACGATTGTGGTTAGTGTGTCGATCGAGGGGGGGAGGGGGTGAACGATTGTGGTTAGTGTGTCGATCGAGCGGGGAGGGGGGGTGAACGATTGTGGTTCGTGTGTCGATCGAGCAGGGGGGGTGGTGAACGATTGTGGTTAGTGTGTCGATCGAGCGGAGAGAGGGTGGGGTGAACGATTGTGGTTAGTGTGTCGATTGAGCGGGGAGGGGTGGTGAACGATTGTGGTTAATGTGTCGATTGAGCGGGGAGGGGGTGAACAATTGTGGTTAGTGTGTCGATCGAGCGGGGAGGGGGGGTGAACGATTGTGGTTCGTGTGTCGATCGAGCGGGGGGGGTGGTGAACGATTGTGGTTAGTGTGTCGATCGAGCGGGAGAGAGGGTGGGTGAACGATTGTGGTTAGTGTGTCGATCGAGGGGGGGAGGGGGTGGTGAACGATTGTGGTTAGTGTGTCGATCGTGCGGGGGAGGGGGTGGTGAACGATTGTGGTTAGTGTGTTGATCGAGCGGGGTGAACGATTGTGGTTAGTGTGTCGATCACGTGGGGAGGGGTTTGGTGAACGATTGTGGTTAGTGTGTCGATCAAGCTGGGAACGGGTGGTGAACGATTGTGGTTAGAGTGTCGATCGAGCAGGGAGGGGGTGGTGAATGATTGTGGTTAGTGTGTCGATCGAGCGGGGAGGGGGTGGTGTGAACGATTGTGGTTAGTGTGTCGATCAAGCGGGGAGGGGCTGGTGAACGATTGTGGTTAGTGTGTCGATCGAGCGGGGAGGGGGTGGGTGAACGATTGTGGTTATCATGTCGATTGAGCGGGGGTGGGGGGTGAACGATTGTGGTTAGTGTGTCGATCGAGCGGGGAGGGGGTGGTGAACGATTGTGGTTAATGTGTCGATCGAGCGGGGAGGGGGTGGTGAACGATTGTGGTTAGTGTGTCGATTCAGCGGGGAGGGGGTGGTGAACGATTGTGGTTAGTGTGTCGATCGAGTAGGGAGGGGGTGGTGAACGATTGTAGTTAGTGTGTCGATCGAGCGGGGAAGTGGGGGTGAACGATTGTGGTTAGTGCGTCGATCGAGCGGGGAGGGAGGTGTGAACGATTGTGGTTTGTATGTCGATCGAGCGGGGAGGGGGGTGAACGATTGTGGTTAGTGTGTCGATCGAGCGGAGAGGGGGTGGGTGAACGATTGTGGTTAGTATGTTGATCGAGCGGAGAGGGGGGTGAACGATGGTGGTTAGTGTGTCGATCGAGCGGGGAGGGGGGGTGAACGATAGTGGTTAGTGTGTCGATCAAGAGGGGAGGGGGGGGTGAACGAATGAGGTTAGCGTGTCGATTGAGCGGGGAGGGGGGTGAACGATTGTGGTTAGTGTGTCGATTGAGCGGGGAGGGGGTGAACGATTGTGGTTAGTGTGTCGATCGAGCGGGGAGGGGTGGTGAACGATTGTGGTTAGTGTGTCGATCGAGCGGAGAGGGGGTGGGTGAACGATCGTGGTTAGTATGTCGATCGAGCGGAGAGGGGGAGTGAACGATGGTGGTTAGTGTGTCGATCGAGCGGGGATGGGGGGGTGAACGATTGTGGTTAGTGTGTCGATCGAGCGGAGAGGGGGTGGGGTGAACGATTGTGGTTAGTATGTTGATCGAGCGGAGAGGGGGGTGAACGATGGTGGTTAGTGTGTCGATCGAGCGGGGAGGGGGTGGGTGAACGATTGTGGTTAGTGTGTCGATTGAGCGGGGAGGGGTGGTGAACGATTGTGGTTAGTGTGTCGATTGAGCGGGGAGGGGGGTGAACGATTGTGGTTAGTGTGTCGATTGAGCGGGGAGGGGGTGAACGATTGTGGTTAGTGTGTCGATCGAGCGGGGAGGGGTGGTGAACGATTGTGGTTAGTGTGTCGATCGAGCGGAGAGGGGGTGGGTGAACGATCGTGGTTAGTATGTCGATCGAGCGGAGAGGGGGGTGAACGATGGTGGTTAGTGTGTCGATCGAGCGGGGATGGGGGGTGAACGATAGTGGTTAGTGTGTCGATCAAGGGGGGGGGGGGGTGAACGAATGAGGTTAGCGTGTCGATCGAGCGGGGAGGGGGGTGGGTGAACGATTGTGGTTAGTGTGTCCATTGAGCGGGGAGGGGGTGGGTGAACGATTGTGGTTAGTGTGTCGATTGAGCGGGGAGGGGTGGTGAACGATTGTGGTTAAAGTGTCGATTGAGCGGGGAGGGGGGTGAACGATTGTGGTTAGTGTGTCGATCGAGCGGGGGTGAACGATTGTGGTTAGTGTGTCGATCACATGGGGAGGGGTTTGGTGAACGATTGTGGTTAGTGTGTCGATCAAGCGGGGAGGGGGTGGTGAACGATTGTGGTTAGTGTGTCGATCGAGCAGGGAGGGGGTGGTGAATGATTGTGGTTAGTGTGTCGATCGAGCGGGGAGGGGGTGGTGTGAACGATTGTGGTTAGTGTGTCGATCAAGCGGGGAGGGGGTGGTGAACGATTGTGGTTAGTGTGTCGATCGAGCGGGGAGGGGGTGGGTGAACGATTGTGGTTATCATGTCGATTGAGCGGGGGTGGGGGGTGAACGATTGTGGTTAGTGTGTCGATCGAGCGGGGAGGGGGTGGTGAACGATTGTGGTTAATGTGTCGATCGAGCGGGGAGGGGGTGGTGAACGATTGTGGTTAGTGTGTCGATTTAGCGGGGAGGGGGTGGTGAACGATTGTGGTTAGTGTGTCGATCGAGTAGGGAGGGGGTGGTGAACGATTGTAGTTAGTGTGTCGATCGAGCGGGGAAGTGGGGGTGAACGATTGTGGTTAGTGCGTCGATCGAGCGGGGAGGGAGGGGTGAACGATTGTGGTTTGTATGTCGATCGAGCGGGGAGGGGGGTGAACGATTGTGGTTAGTGTGTCGATCGAGCGGGGAGGGGGGGGTGAACAATTGTGGATAGTGTGTCGATTGAGCGGGGGAGGGTGGGTGAACGATGTGGTTAGTGTGTCGATTCAGCGGCGAGGGGGTGGGTGAACAATTGTGGTTAGTGTGTAGATCGAGCGGGGAGGGGGGTGAACGATTGTGGTTAGTGTGTCGATTGAGCGGGGAGGGGTGGTGAACGATTGTGGTTAGTGTGTCGATTGAGCGGGAAGGGGTGGTGAACGATTGTGGTTAGTGTGTCGATCGAGCGGGGAGGGGGGTGAACGATTGTGGTTAGTGTATCGATCGAGCGGGGAGGGGGGTGATCGATTGTGGTTAATGTGTCGATCGAGCAGGGAGGGGGGGGGTGAACGATTGTGGTTAGTGTGTCGATCGAGCGGGGAGGGGGGTGAACGATTTTGGTTAGTGTGTCGATCGAGCGGGGAGTGGGTGGTGCACGATTGTGGTTAGTGTGTCGATCGAGCGGGGAGGGGGTGGTGAACGATTGTGGTTAGTGTGTCGATCGAGCGGGGAGTGGGTGGTGAACGATTGTGGTTAGTGTGTCGATTGAGCGGGGAGGGGGTGGTGAACGACTGTGGTTAGTGTGTCGATTGAGCGGGGAGTGGGTGGTGAACGATTGTGGTTAGTGTGTCGATCGAGCGGGGAGGGGGTGGGTGAACGATTGTGGTTAGTGTGTCGATCGAGCGGGGAGGGGGTGGTGAACGAGTGTGGTTAGTGTGTCGATCGAGCGGGGAGGGGGTGGGTGAACGATTGTGGTTATCATGTCGATTGAGCGGGGGTGAACGATTGTGGTTAGTGTGTCGATCGAGCGGGGAGGGGGGTGGTGAACGATTGTGGTTAGTGTGTCGATTCAGCGGGGAGGGGGTGGTGAACGATTGTGGTTAGTGTGTCGATCGAGTAGGGAGGGGGTGGTGAACGATTGTAGTTAGTGTGTCGATCGAGCGGGGAAGGGGGCGTGAACGATTGTGGTTAGTGCGTCGATCGAGCGGGGAGGGAGGGTGGTGAACGATTGTGGTTTGTATGTCGATCGAGCGGGGAGGGGGGTGAACGATTGTGGTTAGTGTGTCGATCGAGCGGGGAGGGGGTGGGTGAACAATTGTGGTTAGTGTGTCGATCGAATGGGGAGGGGGTGGGTGAACGATTGTGGTTAGTGTGTCGATCGAGCGGGCAGGGGGTGGGTGAACAAATGTGGTTAGTGTGTCGATCGAGCGGGGAGGGGGTGATGAACGATTGTGGTTCGTGTGTCGATCGAGCGGGGAAGGGGGGGTGAATGATTGTGGTTAGTGCGTCGATCGAGCGGGGAGGGAGGGGGTGAACGATTGTGGTTAGTATGTCGATCGAGGGGGGAGGGGGGTGAACGATTGTGGTTAGTGGGTCGATCATGCGGGGAGGGGGGGTGAACGATTGTGGTTAGTGTGTCGATCAAGAGGGGAGGGAGGGTGAACGATTGTGGTTAGTGTGTCGATCGAGCGCGGAGGGGGGTGGGTGAACTATTGTGGTTAGTGTGTCCATTGAGCGGGGAGAGGGTGGGTGAACGATTGTGGTTAGTGTGTCGATTGAGCGGGGAGGGGTGGTGAACGATTGTGGTTAGTGTGTCGATTGAGCGGGGAGGGGGGTGAACGATTGTCGTTAGTGTGTCGATCGAGCGGGGAGGGGGGGGTGAACGATTGTGGTTAGTGTGTCGATCGAGCGGGGGGGGTGGTGACCGATTGTGGTTAGTGTGTCGATCGAGCGGAGAGGGGGTGTGGTGAACGATTGTGGTTAGTATGTTGATCGAGCGGAGAGGGGGGTGAACGATGGTGGTTAGTGTGTCTATCGAGCGGGGAGGGGGGGTGAACGATAGTGGTTAGTGTGTCGATCAAGAGGGGAGGGGGGGGTGAACGAATGAGGTTAGCGTGTCGATCGAGCGGGGAGGGGGTGGGTGAACGATTGTGGTTAGTGTGTCGATTGAGCGGGGAGGGGGTGGGTGAACGATTGTGGTTAGTGTGTCGATTGAGCGGGGAGGGGTGGTGAACGATTGTGGTTAGTGTGTCGATTGAGCGGGGAGGGGGGTGAACGATTGTGGTTAGTGTGTCGATCAAGAGGGGAGGGGGGGTGAACGATAGTGGTTAGTGTGTCGATCAAGAGGGGAGGGGGGGTGAACGAATGAGGTTAGCGTGTCGATCGAGCGGGGAGGGGGTGGGTGAACGATTGTGGTTAGTGTGTCCATTGAGCGGGGAGGGGGTGGGTGAACGATTGTGGTTAGTGTGTCGATTGAGCGGGGAGGGGTGGTTAACGATTGTGGTTAATGTGTCGATTGAGCGGGGAGGGGGTGAACGATTGTGGTTAGTGTGTCGATCGAGCGGGGAGGGGGGGGTGAACGATTGTGGTTAGTGTGTCGATCGAGCGGGGGGGTGGTGAACGATTGTGGTTAGTGTGTCGATCGAGCGGAGAGAGGGTGGGTGAACGATTGTGGTTAGTGTGTCGATCGAGCGGGGGGAGGGGGGTGGTGAACGATTGTGGTTAGTGTGTCGATCGAGCGGGGAGGGGGTGGTGAACGATTGTGGTTAGTGTGTTGATCGAGCGGGGTGAACGATTGTGGTTAGTGTGTCGATCACGTGGGGAGGGGTTTGGTGAACGATTGTGGTTAGTGTGTCAATCAAGCGGGGAGGGGGTGGTGAACGATTGTGGTTAGTGTGTCGATCGAGCAGGGAGGGGGTGGTGAACGATTGTGGTTAGTGTGTCGATCGAGCGGGGAGGGGGTGGGTGAACGATTGTGGTTATCATGTCGATTGAGCGGGGGTGAACGATTGTGGTTAGTGTGTCGATCGAGCGGGGAGGGGGGTGGTGAACGATTGTGGTTAATGTGTCGATCGAGCGGGGAGGGGGTGGTGAACGATTGTGGTTAGTGTGTCGATCGAGTAGGGAGGGGGTGGTGAACGATTGTAGTTAGTGTGTCGATCGAGCGGGGAAGGGGGCGTGAACGATTGTGGTTAGTGCGTCGATCGAGCGGGGAGGGAGGGGTGAACGATTGTGGTTTGTATGTCGATCGAGCAGGGAGGGGGGTGAACGATTGTGGTTATTGTGTCGATCGAGCGGGGAGGGGGGGGTGAACAATTGTGGATAGTGTGTCGATTGAGCGGGGGAGGGTGGGTGAACGATGTGGTTAGTGTGTCGATTCAGCGGCGAGGGGGTGGTGTGAACAATTGTGGTTAGTGTGTCGATCGAGCGGGGAGAGGGGGGTGAACGATTGTGGTTAGTGTGTCGATCGAGCGGGGAGGGGTGGTGAACGATTGTGGTTAGTGTGTCGATTGAGCGGGGAGGGGTGGTGAACGATTGTGGTTAGTGCGTCGATCGAGCGGGGAGGGAGGGGTGAACGATTGTGGTTTGTATGTCGATCGAGCGGGGAGGGGGGTGAACGATTGTGGTTAGTGTGTCGATCGAGCGGGGAGGGGGTGGGTGAACAATTGTGGTTAGTGTGTCGATCGAATGGGGAGGGGGTGGGTGAACGATTGTGGTTAGTGTGTCGATCGAGCGGGCAGGGGGTGGGTGAACAAATGTGGTTAGTGTGTCGATCGAGCGGGGAGGGGGTGATGAACGATTGTGGTTCGTGTGTCGATCGAGCGGGGAAGGGGGGGTGAATGATTGTGGTTAGTGCGTCGATCGAGCGGGGAGGGAGGGGTGAACGATTGTGGTTAGTATGTCGATCGAGGGGGGAGGGGGGTGAACGATTGTGGTTAGTGGGTCGATCATGCGGGGAGGGGGGGTGAACGATTGTGGTTAGTGTGTCGATCAAGAGGGGAGGGAGGGTGAACGATTGTGGTTAGTGTGTCGATCGAGCGCGGAGGGGGTGGGTGAACTATTGTGGTTAGTGTGTCCATTGAGCGGGGAGAGGGTGGGTGAACGATTGTGGTTAGTGTGTCGATTGAGCGGGGAGGGGTGGTGAACGATTGTGGTTAGTGTGTCGATTGAGCGGGGAGGGGGGGTGAACGATTGTCGTTAGTGTGTCGATCGAGCGGGGAGGGGGGGTGAACGATTGTGGTTAGTGTGTCGATCGAGCGGGGGGGGTGGTGACCGATTGTGGTTAGTGTGTCGATCGAGCGGAGAGGGGGTGGGTGAACGATTGTGGTTAGTATGTTGATCGAGCGGAGAGGGGGGGTGAACGATGGTGGTTAGTGTGTCTATCGAGCGGGGAGGGGGGGTGAACGATAGTGGTTAGTGTGTCGATCAAGAGGGGAGGGGGGGGTGAACGAATGAGGTTAGCGTGTCGATCGAGCGGGGAGGGGGTGGGTGAACGATTGTGGTTAGTGTGTCGATTGAGCGGGGAGGGGGTGGGTGAACGATTGTGGTTAGTGTGTCGATTGAGCGGGGAGGGGTGGTGAACGATTGTGGTTAGTGTGTCGATTGAGCGGGGAGGGGGTGAACGATTGTGGTTAGTGTGTCGATCAAGAGGGGAGGGGGGGTGAACGATAGTGGTTAGTGTGTCGATCAAGAGGGGAGGGGGGGGTGAACGAATGAGGTTAGCGTGTCGATCGAGCGGGGAGGGGGTGGGTGAACGATTGTGGTTAGTGTGTCCATTGAGCGGGGAGGGGGTGGGTGAACGATTGTGGTTAGTGTGTCGATTGAGCGGGGAGGGGTGGTTAACGATTGTGGTTAATGTGTCGATTGAGCGGGGAGGGGGTGAACGATTGTGGTTAGTGTGTCGATCGAGCGGGGAGGGGGGGTGAACGATTGTGGTTAGTGTGTCGATCGAGCGGGGGGGTGGTGAACGATTGTGGTTAGTGTGTCGATCGAGCGGAGAGAGGGTGGGTGAACGATTGTGGTTAGTGTGTCGATCGAGCGGGGGGAGGGGGTGGTGAACGATTGTGGTTAGTGTGTCGATCGAGCGGGGAGGGGGTGGTGAACGATTGTGGTTAGTGTGTTGATCGAGCGGGGTGAACGATTGTGGTTAGTGTGTCGATCACGTGGGGAGGGGTTTGGTGAACGATTGTGGTTAGTGTGTCAATCAAGCGGGGAGGGGGTGGTGAACGATTGTGGTTAGTGTGTCGATCGAGCAGGGAGGGGGTGGTGAACGATTGTGGTTAGTGTGTCGATCGAGCGGGGAGGGGGTGGGTGAACGATTGTGGTTATCATGTCGATTGAGCGGGGGTGAACGATTGTGGTTAGTGTGTCGATCGAGCGGGGAGGGGGTGGTGAACGATTGTGGTTAATGTGTCGATCGAGCGGGGAGGGGGTGGTGAACGATTGTGGTTAGTGTGTCGATTCAGCGGGGAGGGGGTGGTGAACGATTGTGGTTAGTGTGTCGATCGAGTAGGGAGGGGGTGGTGAACGATTGTAGTTAGTGTGTCGATCGAGCGGGGAAGGGGGCGTGAACGATTGTGGTTAGTGCGTCGATCGAGCGGGGAGGGAGGGGTGAACGATTGTGGTTTGTATGTCGATCGAGCAGGGAGGGGGGTGAACGATTGTGGTTATTGTGTCGATCGAGCGGGGAGGGGGGGTGAACAATTGTGGATAGTGTGTCGATTGAGCGGGGGAGGGTGGGTGAACGATGTGGTTAGTGTGTCGATTCAGCGGCGAGGGGGTGGGTGAACAATTGTGGTTAGTGTGTCGATCGAGCGGGGAGAGGGGTGAACGATTGTGGTTAGTGTGTCGATCGAGCGGGGAGGGGTGGTGAACGATTGTGGTTAGTGTGTCGATTGAGCGGGGAGGGGTGGTGAACGATTGTGGTTAGTGTGTCGATCGAGCGGGGAGGGGTGGTGATCGATTGTGGTTAGTGTGTCGATTGAGCGGGGAGGGGTGGTGAACGATTGTGGTTAGTGTGTCGATCGAGCGGGGAGGGGGGGTGAACGATTGTGGTTAGTGTGTCGATCGAGCGGGGAGGGGGTGGTGAACGATTGTGGTTAGTGTGTTCATCGAGCGGGGTGAACGATTGTGGTTAGTGTGTCGATCAAGAGGGGAGGGGGGGGGTGAACGAATGAGGTTAGCGTGTCGATCGAGCGGGGAGGGGGTGGGTGAACGATTGTGGTTAGTGTGTCGATCGAGCTGGGAGGGGGTGGTGAACGATTGTGGTTAGTGTGTTGATCGAGCGGGGTGAACGATTGTGGTTAGTGTGTCGATCACGTGGGGAGGGGTTTGGTGAACGATTGTGGTTAGTGTGTCGATCAAGCGGGGAAGGGGTGGTGAACGATTGTGGTTAGTGTGTCGATCGAGCAGGGAGGGGGTGGTGAACGATTGTGGTTAGTGTGTCGATCGAGCGGGGAGGGGGTGGGTGAACGATTGTGGTGAGTGTGTCGATCAAGCGGGGAGGGGGTGGTGAACGATTGTGGTTAGTGTGTCGATCGAGCGGGGAGGGGGTGGGTGAACGATTGTGGTTATCATGTCGATCGAGCGGGGGTGGGGGGGTGAACGATTGTGGTTAGTGTGTCGATCGAGCGGGGAGGGGGTGGTGAACGATTGTGGTTAATGTGTCGATCGAGCGGGGAGGGGGTGGTGAACGATTGTGGTTAGTGTGACGATTCAGCGGGGAGGGGGTGGTGAACGATTGTGGTTAGTGTGTCGATCGAGTAGGGAGGGGGTGGTGAACGATTGTAGTTAGTGTGTCGATCGAGCGGGGAAGCGGGGGTGAACGATTGTGGTTAGTGCGTCGATCGAGCGGGGAGGGAGGGGTGCACGATTGTGGTTAGTATGTCGATCGAGCGGGGAGGGGGGTGAACGATTGTGGTTAGTGTGTCGATCGAGCGGGGAGGGGGGGTGAACGATTGTGGATAGTGTGTCGATTGAGCGGGGGAGGGTGGGTGAACGATGTGGTTAGTGTGTCGATTCAGCGGCGAGGGGGTGGGTGAACAATTGTGGTTAGTGTGTCGATCGAGCGGGGAGGGGGGTGAACGATTGTGGTTAGTGTGTCGATTGAGCGGGGAGGGTTGGGAACGATTGTGGTTAGTGTGTCGATCGAGCGGGGAGGGGGGTGAACGATTGTGGTTAGTGTGTCGATCGAGCGGGGAGGGGGGTGATCGATTGTGGTTAATGTGTCGATCGAGCAGGGAGGGGGGGGTGAACGAATGTGGTTAGTGTGTCGATCGAGCGGTGAGGGGGGTGAACGATTGTGGTTAGTGTGTCGATCGAGCGGGGAGGGGGTGGGAGAACGATTGTGGTTAGTGTGTCGATCGAGCGGGGAGGGGGTGGTGAACGATTGTGGTTAGTGTGTCGATCGAGCGGGGAGTGGGTGGTGAACGATTGTGGTTAATGTGTCGATCGAGCGGGGAGTGGGTGGTGAACGATTGTGGTTAGTGTGTCGATCGAGCGGGGAGTGGGTGGTGAACGATTGTGGTTAGTGTGTCGATCGAGCGGGGAGGGGGTGGGTGAACGATTGTGGTTAGTGTGCCGATCAAGCGGGGAGGGGGTGGTGAACGATTGTGGTTAGTGTGTCGATCGAGCGGTGAGGGGGTGGGTGAACGATTGTGGTTAGTGTGTCGATCGAATGTGGAGGGGGTGGGTGAACGATTGTGGTTAGTGTGTCGATCGAGCGGGCAGGGGGTGGGTGAACTTTTGTGGTTAGTGTGTCGATCGAGAGGGGAGGGGGTGATGAACAATTGTGGTCCGTGTGTCGATCGAACGGGGAAGGGGGGTGAACAATTGTGGTTAGTGCGTCGATCGAGCGGGGAGGGAGATGTGAACGATTGTGGTTAGTGTGTCCATTGAGCGGGGAGTGGGTGGTGAACGATTGTGGTTAGTATGTCGATCGAGCGGGAAGGGGGTGAACGATTGTGGTTAGTGTGTCAATCGAGCGGGGAGGGAGGGTGAACTATTGTGGTTAGTGTGTCGATCAAGAGGGGAGGCGGGGTGAACGATTGTGGTTAGTGTGTCGATCGAGCGGGGAGGGGGTGGGTGAACTATTGTGGTTAGTGTGTCGATTGAGTGGGGAGAGGGTGGGTGAACGATTGTGGTTAGTGTGTCGATTGAGCGGGGAGGGGTGGTGAATGATTGTGGTTAGTGTGTCGATTGAGCGGGGAGGGGGGTGAACGATTGTGGTTAGTGCGTCGATCGAGCGGGGAGGGAGGGGTGAACGATTGTGGTTAGTATGTCGATCGAGGGGGGAGGGGGGGTGAACGATTGTGGTTAGTGGGTCGATCATGCGGGGAGGGGGGGTGAACGATTGTGGTTAGTGTGTCGATCAAGAGGGGAGGGGGGGGTGAACGATTGTGGTTAGTGTGTCGATCGAGCGCGGAGGGGGTGGGTGAACTATTGTGGTTAGTGTGTCCATTGAGCGGGGAGAGGGTGGGTGAAAGATTGTGGTTAGTGTGTCGATTGAGCGGGGAGGGGTGGTGAACGATTGTGGTTAGTGTGTCGATTGAGCGGGGAGGGGGGTGAACGATTGTCGTTAGTGTGTCGATCGAGCGGGGAGGGGGGGTGAACGATTGTGGTTCGTGTGTCGATCGAGCGGGGGGGGTGGTGAACGATTGTGGTTCGTGTGTCGATCGAGCGGAGAGAGGGTGGGTGAACGATTGTGGTTAGTGTGTCGATCGAGTGGGGGGAGGGGGTGGTGAACGATTGTGGTTAGTGTGTCGATCGAGCGGGGAGGGGGTGGTGAACGATTGTGGTTAGTGTGTCGATCGAGCGGGGAGGGGGTGGGTGAACGATTGTGGTTATCATGTCGATCGAGCGGGGGTGGGGGGGTGAACGATTGTGGTTAGTGTGTCGATCGAGCGGGGAGGGGGTGCTGAACGATTGTGGTTAATGTGTCGATCGAGCGGGGAGGGGGTGGTGAACGATTGTGGTTAGTGTGTCGATTCAGCGGGGAGGGGGTGGTGAACGATTGTGGTTAGTGTGTCGATCGAGTAGGGAGGGGGTGGTGAACGATTGTAGTTAGTGTGTCGATCGAGCGGGGAAGGGGGGGTGAACGATTGTAGTTAGTGTGTCGATCGAGCGGGGAAGGGGGGGTGAACGATTGTGGTTAGTGTGTCGATTCAGCGGCGAGGGGGTGGGTGAACAATTGTGGTTAGTGTGTCGATCGAGCGGGTGTGAACGATTGTGGTTAGTGTGTCGATCGAGCGGGGAGGGGTGGTGAACGATTGTGGTTAGTGTGTCGATTGAGCGGTGAGGGGTGGTGAACGATTGTGGTTAGTGTGTCGATCGAGCGGGGAGGGGGGTGAACGATTGTGGTTAGTGTGTCGATCGAGCGGGGAGGGGGGTGATCGATTGTGGTTAATGTGTCGATCGAGTGGGGGGGGGGGGTGAACGATTGTGGTTAGTGTGTCGATCGAGCGGGGAGGGGGGTGAACGATTGTGGTTAGTGTGTCGATCGAGCGGGGAGTGGGTGGTGCACGATTGTGGTTAGTGTGTCGATCGAGCGGGGAGGGGGTGGGTGAACGATTGTGGTTAGTGTGTCGATCAAGCGGGGAGGGGGTGGTGAACGATTGTGGTTAGTGTGTCGATCGAGTAGGGAGGGGGTGGTGAACGATTGTAGTTAGTGTGTCGATCGAGCGGGGAAGTGGGGGTGAACGATTGTGGTTAGTGCGTCGATCGAGCGGGGAGGGAGGTGTGAACGATTGTGGTTTGTATGTCGATCGAGCGGGGAGGGGGGTGAACGATTGTGGTTAGTGTGTCGATCGAGCGGAGAGGGGGTGGGTGAACGATTGTGGTTAGTATGTTGATCGAGCAGAGAGGGGGGTGAACGATGGTGGTTAGTGTGTCGATCGAGCGGGGAGGGGGGGTGAACGATAGTGGTTAGTGTGTCGATCAAGAGGGGAGGGGGGGGTGAACGAATGAGGTTAGCGTGTCGATCGAGCGGGAGGGGGTGGGTGAACGATTGTGGTTACTGTGTCGATTGAGCGGGGAGGGGGTGGGTGAACGATTGTGGTTAGTGTGTCGATTGAGCGGGGAGGGGTGGTGAACGATTGTGGTTCGTGTGTCGATCGAGCGGGGGGGGTGGTGAACGATTGTGGTTAGTGTGTCGATCGAGCGGAGAGAGGGTGGGTGAACGATTGTGGTTAGTGTGTCGATCGAGGGGGGGAGGGGGTGGTGAACGATTGTGGTTAGTGTGTCGATCGTGCGGGGAGGGGGTGGTGAACGATTGTGGTTAGTGTGTTGATCGAGCGGGGTGAACGATTGTGGTTAGTGTGTCGATCACGTGGGGAGGGGTTTGGTGAACGATTGTGGTTAGTGTGTCGATCAAGCTGGGAACGGGTGGTGAACGATTGTGGTTAGAGTGTCGATCGAGCAGGGAGGGGGTGGTGAATGATTGTGGTTAGTGTGTCGATCGAGCGGGGAGGGGGTGGGTGAACGATTGTGGTTAGTGTGTCGATCAAGCGGGGAGGGGCTGGTGAACGATTGTGGTTAGTGTGTCGATCGAGCGGGGAGGGGGTGGGTGAACGATTGTGGTTATCATGTCGATTGAGCGGGGGTGGGGGGTGAACGATTGTGGTTAGTGTGTCGATCGAGCGGGGAGGGGGTGGTGAACGATTGTGGTTAATGTGTCGATCGAGCGGGGAGGGGGTGGTGAACGATTGTGGTTAGTGTGTCGATTCAGCGGGGAGGGGGGTGGTGAACGATTGTGGTTAGTGTGTCGATCGAGTAGGGAGGGGGTGGTGAACGATTGTAGTTAGTGTGTCGATCGAGCGGGGAAGCGGGGGTGAACGATTGTGGTTAGTGCGTCGATCGAGCGGGGAGGGAGGTGTGAACGATTGTGGTTTGTATGTCGATCGAGCGGGGAGGGGGGGTGAACGATTGTGGTTAGTGTGTCGATCGAGCGGAGAGGGGGTGGGTGAACGATTGTGGTTAGTATGTTGATCGAGCGGAGAGGGGGGTGAACGATGGTGGTTAGTGTGTCGATCGAGCGGGGAGGGGGGGTGAACGATAGTGGTTAGTGTGTCGATCAAGAGGGGAGGGGGGGTGAACGAATGAGGTTAGCGTGTCGATCGAGCGGGAGGGGGTGGGTGAACGATTGTGGTTACTGTGTCGATTGAGCGGGGAGGGGGTGGGTGAACGATTGTGGTTAGTGTGTCGATTGAGCGGGGAGGGGTGGTGAACGATTGTGGTTAGTGTGTCGATTGAGCGGGGAGGGGGTGAACGATTGTGGTTAGTGTGTCGATCGAGCGGGGAGGGGTGGTGAACGATTGTGGTTAGTGTGTCGATCGAGCGGAGAGGGGGTGGGTGAACGATCGTGGTTAGTATGTCGATCGAGCGGAGAGGGGGGTGAACGATGGTGGTTAGTGTGTCGATCGAGCGGGGATGGGGGGTGAACGATAGTGGTTAGTGTGTCGATCAAGGGGGGGGGGGGTGAACGAATGAGGTTAGCGTGTCGATCGAGCGGGGAGGGGGTGGGTGAACGATTGTGGTTAGTGTGTCCATTGAGCGGGGAGGGGGTGGGTGAACGATTGTGGTTAGTGTGTCGATTGAGCGGGGAGGGGTGGTGAACGATTGTGGTTAAAGTGTCGATTGAGCGGGGAGGGGGTGAACGATTGTGGTTAGTGTGTCGATCGAGCGGGGTGAACGATTGTGGTTAGTGTGTCGATCACATGGGGAGGGGTTTGGTGAACGATTGTGGTTAGTGTGTCGATCAAGCGGGGAGGGGGTGGTGAACGATTGTGGTTAGTGTGTCGATCGAGCAGGGAGGGGGTGGTGAATGATTGTGGTTAGTGTGTCGATCGAGCGGGGAGGGGGTGGGTGAACGATTGTGGTTAGTGTGTCGATCAAGCGGGGAGGGGGTGGTGAACGATTGTGGTTAGTGTGTCGATCGAGCGGGGAGGGGGTGGGTGAACGATTGTGGTTATCATGTCGATTGAGCGGGGGTGGGGGGTGAACGATTGTGGTTAGTGTGTCGATCGAGCGGGGAGGGGGTGGTGAACGATTGTGGTTAATGTGTCGATCGAGCGGGGAGGGGGTGGTGAACGATTGTGGTTAGTGTGTCGATTCAGCGGGGAGGGGGTGGTGAACGATTGTGGTTAGTGTGTCGATCGAGTAGGGAGGGGGTGGTGAACGATTGTAGTTAGTGTGTCGATCGAGCGGGGAAGTGGGGGTGAACGATTGTGGTTAGTGCGTCGATCGAGCGGGGAGGGAGGGGTGAACGATTGTGGTTTGTATGTCGATCGAGCGGGGAGGGGGGTGAACGATTGTGGTTAGTGTGTCGATCGAGCGGGGAGGGGGGGGTGAACAATTGTGGATAGTGTGTCGATTGAGCGGGGGAGGGTGGGTGAACGATGTGGTTAGTGTGTCGATTCAGCGGCGAGGGGGTGGGTGAACAATTGTGGTTAGTGTGTAGATCGAGCGGGGAGGGGGGTGAACGATTGTGGTTAGTGTGTCGATTGAGCGGGGAGGGGTGGTGAACGATTGTGGTTAGTGTGTCGATTGAGCGGGAAGGGGTGGTGAACGATTGTGGTTAGTGTGTCGATCGAGCGGGGAGGGGGGTGAACGATTGTGGTTAGTGTATCGATCGAGCGGGGAGGGGGGTGATCGATTGTGGTTAATGTGTCGATCGAGCAGGGAGGGGGGGGGTGAACGATTGTGGTTAGTGTGTCGATCGAGCGGGGAGGGGGGTGAACGATTTTGGTTAGTGTGTCGATCGAGCGAGGAGTGGGTGGTGCACGATTGTGGTTAGTGTGTCGATCGAGCGGGGAGGGGGTGGTGAACGATTGTGGTTAGTGTGTCGATCGAGCGGGGAGTGGGTGGTGAACGATTGTGGTTAGTGTGTCGATTGAGCGGGGAGGGGGTGGTGAACGACTGTGGTTAGTGTGTCGATTGAGCGGGGAGTGGGTGGTGAACGATTGTGGTTAGTGTGTCGATCGAGCGGGGAGGGGGTGGGTGAACGATTGTGGTTAGTGTGTCGATCGAGCGGGGAGGGGGTGGTGAACGAGTGTGGTTAGTGTGTCGATCGAGCGGGGAGGGGGTGGGTGAACGATTGTGGTTATCATGTCGATTGAGCGGGGGTGAACGATTGTGGTTAGTGTGTCGATCGAGCGGGGAGGGGGTGGTGAACGATTGTGGTTAGTGTGTCGATTCAGCGGGGAGGGGGTGGTGAACGATTGTGGTTAGTGTGTCGATCGAGTAGGGAGGGGGTGGTGAACGATTGTAGTTAGTGTGTCGATCGAGCGGGGAAGGGGGCGTGAACGATTGTGGTTAGTGCGTCGATCGAGCGGGGAGGGAGGGGTGAACGATTGTGGTTTGTATGTCGATCGAGCGGGGAGGGGGGTGAACGATTGTGGTTAGTGTGTCGATCGAGCGGGGAGGGGGTGGGTGAACAATTGTGGTTAGTGTGTCGATCGAATGGGGAGGGGGTGGGTGAACGATTGTGGTTAGTGTGTCGATCGAGCGGGCAGGGGGTGGGTGAACAAATGTGGTTAGTGTGTCGATCGAGCGGGGAGGGGGTGATGAACGATTGTGGTTCGTGTGTCGATCGAGCGGGGAAGGGGGGGTGAATGATTGTGGTTAGTGCGTCGATCGAGCGGGGAGGGAGGGGTGAACGATTGTGGTTAGTATGTCGATCGAGGGGGGAGGGGGGTGAACGATTGTGGTTAGTGGGTCGATCATGCGGGGAGGGGGGGTGAACGATTGTGGTTAGTGTGTCGATCAAGAGGGGAGGGAGGGTGAACGATTGTGGTTAGTGTGTCGATCGAGCGCGGAGGGGGTGGGTGAACTATTGTGGTTAGTGTGTCCATTGAGCGGGGAGAGGGTGGGTGAACGATTGTGGTTAGTGTGTCGATTGAGCGGGGAGGGGTGGTGAACGATTGTGGTTAGTGTGTCGATTGAGCGGGGAGGGGGGTGAACGATTGTCGTTAGTGTGTCGATCGAGCGGGGAGGGGGGGTGAACGATTGTGGTTAGTGTGTCGATCGAGCGGGGGGGGTGGTGACCGATTGTGGTTAGTGTGTCGATCGAGCGGAGAGGGGGTGGGTGAACGATTGTGGTTAGTATGTTGATCGAGCGGAGAGGGGGGTGAACGATGGTGGTTAGTGTGTCTATCGAGCGGGGAGGGGGGGTGAACGATAGTGGTTAGTGTGTCGATCAAGAGGGGAGGGGGGGGTGAACGAATGAGGTTAGCGTGTCGATCGAGCGGGGAGGGGGTGGGTGAACGATTGTGGTTAGTGTGTCGATTGAGCGGGGAGGGGGTGGGTGAACGATTGTGGTTAGTGTGTCGATTGAGCGGGGAGGGGTGGTGAACGATTGTGGTTAGTGTGTCGATTGAGCGGGGAGGGGGTGAACGATTGTGGTTAGTGTGTCGATCAAGAGGGGAGGGGGGGTGAACGATAGTGGTTAGTGTGTCGATCAAGAGGGGAGGGGGGGTGAACGAATGAGGTTAGCGTGTCGATCGAGCGGGGAGGGGGTGGGTGAACGATTGTGGTCAGTGTGTCCATTGAGCGGGGAGGGGGTGGGTGAACGATTGTGGTTAGTGTGTCGATTGAGCGGGGAGGGGTGGTTAACGATTGTGGTTAATGTGTCGATTGAGCGGGGAGGGGGTGAACGATTGTGGTTAGTGTGTCGATCGAGCGGGGAGGGGGGGTGAACGATTGTGGTTAGTGTGTCGATCGAGCGGGGGGGTGGTGAACGATTGTGGTTAGTGTGTCGATCGAGCGGAGAGAGGGTGGGTGAACGATTGTGGTTAGTGTGTCGATCGAGCGGGGGGAGGGGGTGGTGAACGATTGTGGTTAGTGTGTCGATCGAGCGGGGAGGGGGTGGTGAACGATTGTGGTTAGTGTGTTGATCGAGCGGGGTGAACGATTGTGGTTAGTGTGTCGATCACGTGGGGAGGGGTTTGGTGAACGATTGTGGTTAGTGTGTCAATCAAGCGGGGAGGGGGTGGTGAACGATTGTGGTTAGTGTGTCGATCGAGCAGGGAGGGGGTGGTGAACGATTGTGGTTAGTGTGTCGATCGAGCGGGGAGGGGGTGGGTGAACGATTGTGGTTATCATGTCGATTGAGCGGGGGTGAACGATTGTGGTTAGTGTGTCGATCGAGCGGGGAGGGGGTGGTGAACGATTGTGGTTAATGTGTCGATCGAGCGGGTAGGGGGTGGTGAACGATTGTGGTTAGTGTGTCGATTCAGCGGGGAGGGGGTGGTGAACGATTGTGGTTAGTGTGTCGATCGAGTAGGGAGGGGGTGGTGAACGATTGTAGTTAGTGTGTCGATCGAGCGGGGAAGGGGGCGTGAACGATTGTGGTTAGTGCGTCGATCGAGCGGGGAGGGAGGGGTGAACGATTGTGGTTTGTATGTCGATCGAGCAGGGAGGGGGGTGAACGATTGTGGTTAGTGTGTCGATCGAGCGGGGAGGGGGGGTGAACAATTGTGGATAGTGTGTCGATTGAGCGGGGGAGGGTGGGTGAACGATGTGGTTAGTGTGTCGATTCAGCGGCGAGGGGGTGGGTGAACAATTGTGGTTAGTGTGTCGATCGAGCGGGGAGAGGGGTGAACGATTGTGGTTAGTGTGTCGATCGAGCGGGGAGGGGTGGTGAACGATTGTGGTTAGTGTGTCGATTGAGCGGGGAGGGGTGGTGAACGATTGTGGTTAGTGTGTCGATCGAGCGGGGAGGGGTGGTGATCGATTGTGGTTAGTGTGTCGATTGAGCGGGGAGGGGTGGTGAACGATTGTGGTTAGTGTGTCGATCGAGCGGGGAGGGGGGTGAACGATTGTGGTTAGTGTGTCGATCGAGCGGGGAGGGGGTGGTGAACGATTGTGGTTAGTGTGTTGATCGAGCGGGGTGAACGATTGTGGTTAGTGTGTCGATAAAGAGGGGAGGGGGGGGTGAACGAATGAGGTTAGCGTGTCGATCGAGCGGGGAGGGGGTGGGTGAACGATTGTGGTTAGTGTGTCGATCGAGCTGGGAGGGGGTGGTGAACGATTGTGGTTAGTGTGTTGATCGAGCGGGGTGAACGATTGTGGTTAGTGTGTCGATCACGTGGGGAGGGGTTTGGTGAACGATTGTGGTTAGTGTGTCGATCAAGCGGGGAAGGGGTGGTGAACGATTGTGGTTAGTGTGTCGATCGAGCAGGGAGGGGGTGGTGAACGATTGTGGTTAGTGTGTCGATCGAGCGGGGAGGGGGTGGGTGAACGATTGTGGTGAGTGTGTCGATCAAGCGGGGAGGGGGTGGTGAACGATTGTGGTTAGTGTGTCGATCGAGCGGGGAGGGGGTGGGTGAACGATTGTGGTTATCATGTCGATCGAGCGGGGGTGGGGGGTGAACGATTGTGGTTAGTGTGTCGATCGAGCGGGGAGGGGGTGGTGAACGATTGTGGTTAATGTGTCGATCGAGCGGGGAGGGGGTGGTGAACGATTGTGGTTAGTGTGACGATTCAGCGGGGAGGGGGTGGTGAACGATTGTGGTTAGTGTGTCGATCGAGTAGGGAGGGGGTGGTGAACGATTGTAGTTAGTGTGTCGATCGAGCGGGGAAGCGGGGGTGAACGATTGTGGTTAGTGCGTCGATCGAGCGGGGAGGGAGGGGTGCACGATTGTGGTTAGTATGTCGATCGAGCGGGGAGGGGGGTGTACGATTGTGGTTAGTGTGTCGATCGAGCGGGGAGGGGGGGTGAACGATTGTGGATAGTGTGTCGATTGAGCGGGGGAGGGTGGGTGAACGATGTGGTTAGTGTGTCGATTCAGCGGCGAGGGGGTGGGTGAACAATTGTGGTTAGTGTGTCGATCGAGCGGGGAGGGGGGTGAACGATTGTGGTTAGTGTGTCGATTGAGCGGGGAGGGTTGGGAACGATTGTGGTTAGTGTGTCGATCGAGCGGGGAGGGGGGTGAACGATTGTGGTTAGTGTGTCGATCGAGCGGGGAGGGGGGTGATCGATTGTGGTTAATGTGTCGATCGAGCAGGGAGGGGGGGGTGAACGAATGTGGTTAGTGTGTCGATCGAGCGGTGAGGGGGGTGAACGATTGTGGTTAGTGTGTCGATCGAGCGGGGAGGGGGTGGGAGAACGATTGTGGTTAGTGTGTCGATCGAGCGGGGAGGGGGTGGTGAACGATTGTGGTTAGTGTGTCGATCGAGCGGGGAGTGGGTGGTGAACGATTGTGGTTAATGTGTCGATCGAGCGGGGAGTGGGTGGTGAACGATTGTGGTTAGTGTGTCGATCGAGCGGGGAGTGGGTGGTGAACGATTGTGGTTAGTGTGTCGATCGAGCGGGGAGGGGGTGGGTGAACGATTGTGGTTAGTGTGCCGATCAAGCGGGGAGGGGGTGGTGAACGATTGTGGTTAGTGTGTCGATCGAGCGGTGAGGGGGTGGGTGAACGATTGTGGTTAGTGTGTCGATCGAATGTGGAGGGGGTGGGTGAACGATTGTGGTTAGTGTGTCGATCGAGCGGGCAGGGGGTGGGTGAACTTTTGTGGTTAGTGTGTCGATCGAGAGGGGAGGGGGTGATGAACAATTGTGGTCCGTGTGTCGATCGAACGGGGAAGGGGGGTGAACAATTGTGGTTAGTGCGTCGATCGAGCGGGGAGGGAGATGTGAACGATTGTGGTTAGTGTGTCCATTGAGCGGGGAGTGGGTGGTGAACGATTGTGGTTAGTATGTCGATCGAGCGGGAAGGGGGTGAACGATTGTGGTTAGTGTGTCAATCGAGCGGGGAGGGAGGGTGAACTATTGTGGTTAGTGTGTCGATCAAGAGGGGAGGCGGGGTGAACGATTGTGGTTAGTGTGTCGATCGAGCGGGGAGGGGGTGGGTGAACTATTGTGGTTAGTGTGTCGATTGAGTGGGGAGAGGGTGGGTGAACGATTGTGGTTAGTGTGTCGATTGAGCGGGGAGGGGTGGTGAATGATTGTGGTTAGTGTGTCGATTGAGCGGGGAGGGGGGTGAACGATTGTGGTTAGTGCGTCGATCGAGCGGGGAGGGAGGGGTGAACGATTGTGGTTAGTATGTCGATCGAGGGGGGAGGGGGGTGAACGATTGTGGTTAGTGGGTCGATCATGCGGGGAGGGGGGGTGAACGATTGTGGTTAGTGTGTCGATCAAGAGGGGAGGGGGGGTGAACGATTGTGGTTAGTGTGTCGATCGAGCGCGGAGGGGGTGGGTGAACTATTGTGGTTAGTGTGTCCATTGAGCGGGGAGAGGGTGGGTGAAAGATTGTGGTTAGTGTGTCGATTGAGCGGGGAGGGGTGGTGAACGATTGTGGTTAGTGTGTCGATTGAGCGGGGAGGGGGGTGAACGATTGTCGTTAGTGTGTCGATCGAGCGGGGAGGGGGGGTGAACGATTGTGGTTCGTGTGTCGATCGAGCGGGGGGGGTGGTGAACGATTGTGGTTCGTGTGTCGATCGAGCGGAGAGAGGGTGGGTGAACGATTGTGGTTAGTGTGTCGATCGAGTGGGGGGAGGGGGTGGTGAACGATTGTGGTTAGTGTGTCGATCGAGCGGGGAGGGGGTGGTGAACGATTGTGGTTAGTGTGTCGATCGAGCGGAGAGAGGGTGGGTGAACGATTGTGGTTAGTGTGTCGATCGAGTGGGGGGAGGGGGTGGTGAACGATTGTGGTTAGTGTGTCGATCGAGCGGGGAGGGGGTGGTGAACGATTGTGGTTAGAGTGTCGATCGAGCGGGGAGGGGGTGGGTGAACGATTGTGGTTATCATGTCGATCGAGCGGGGGTGGGGGGTGAACGATTGTGGTTAGTGTGTCGATCGAGCGGGGAGGGGGTGCTGAACGATTGTGGTTAATGTGTCGATCGAGCGGGGAGGGGGTGGTGAACGATTGTGGTTAGTGTGTCGATTCAGCGGGGAGGGGGTGGTGAACGATTGTGGTTAGTGTGTCGATCGAGTAGGGAGGGGGTGGTGAACGATTGTAGTTAGTGTGTCGATCGAGCGGGGAAGGGGGGGTGAACGATTGTAGTTAGTGTGTCGATCGAGCGGGGAAGGGGGGGTGAACGATTGTGGTTAGTGTGTCGATTCAGCGGCGAGGGGGTGGGTGAACAATTGTGGTTAGTGTGTCGATCGAGCGGGGTGAACGATTGTGGTTAGTGTGTCGATCGAGCGGGGAGGGGTGGTGAACGATTGTGGTTAGTGTGTCGATTGAGCGGTGAGGGGTGGTGAACGATTGTGGTTAGTGTGTCGATCGAGCGGGGAGGGGGGTGAACGATTGTGGTTAGTGTGTCGATCGAGCGGGGAGGGGGGTGATCGATTGTGGTTAATGTGTCGATCGAGTGGGGGGGGGGGGTGAACGATTGTGGTTAGTGTGTCGATCGAGCGGGGAGGGGGGTGAACGATTGTGGTTAGTGTGTCGATCGAGCGGGGAGTGGGTGGTGCACGATTGTGGTTAGTGTGTCGATCGAGCGGGGAGGGGGTGGGTGAACGATTGTGGTTAGTGTGTCGATCAAGCGGGGAGGGGGGTGGTGAACGATTGTGGTTAGTGTGTCGATCGAGTAGGGAGGGGGTGGTGAACGATTGTAGTTAGTGTGTCGATCGAGCGGGGAAGTGGGGGGTGAACGATTGTGGTTAGTGCGTCGATCGAGCGGGGAGGGAGGTGTGAACGATTGTGGTTTGTATGTCGATCGAGCGGGGAGGGGGGTGAACGATTGTGGTTAGTGTGTCGATCGAGCGGAGAGGGGGTGGGTGAACGATTGTGGTTAGTATGTTGATCGAGCAGAGAGGGGGGTGAACGATGGTGGTTAGTGTGTCGATCGAGCGGGGAGGGGGGGTGAACGATAGTGGTTAGTGTGTCGATCAAGAGGGGAGGGGGGGTGAACGAATGAGGTTAGCGTGTCGATCGAGCGGGAGGGGGTGGGTGAACGATTGTGGTTACTGTGTCGATTGAGCGGGGAGGGGGTGGGTGAACGATTGTGGTTAGTGTGTCGATTGAGCGGGGAGGGGTGGTGAACGATTGTGGTTAGTGTGTCGATTGAGCGGGGAGGGGGTGAACGATTGTGGTTAGTGTGTCGATCGAGCGGGGAGGGGTGGTGAACGATTGTGGTTAGTGTGTCGATCGAGCGGAGAGGGGGTGGGTGAACGATCGTGGTTAGTATGTCGATCGAGCGGAGAGGGGGGTGAACGATGGTGGTTAGTGTGTCGATCGAGCGGGGATGGGGGGGTGAACGATAGTGGTTAGTGTGTCGATCAAGGGGGGGGCGGGGTGAACGAATGAGGTTAGCGTGTCGATCGAGCGGGGAGGGGGTGGGTGAACGATTGTGGTTAGTGTGTCCATTGAGCGGGGAGGGGGTGGGTGAACGATTGTGGTTAGTGTGTCGATTGAGCGGGGAGGGGTGGTGAACGATTGTGGTTAAAGTGTCGATTGAGCGGGGAGGGGGTGAACGATTGTGGTTAGTGTGTCGATCGAGCGGGGTGAACGATTGTGGTTAGTGTGTCGATCACATGGGGAGGGGTTTGGTGAACGATTGTGGTTAGTGTGTCGATCAAGCGGGGAGGGGGTGGTGAACGATTGTGGTTAGTGTGTCGATCGAGCAGGGAGGGGGTGGTGAATGATTGTGGTTAGTGTGTCGATCGAGCGGGGAGGGGGTGGGTGAACGATTGTGGTTAGTGTGTCGATCAAGCGGGGAGGGGGTGGTGAACGATTGTGGTTAGTGTGTCGATCGAGCGGGGAGGGGGTGGGTGAACGATTGTGGTTATCATGTCGATTGAGCGGGGGTGGGGGGTGAACGATTGTGGTTAGTGTGTCGATCGAGCGGGGAGGGGGTGGTGAACGATTGTGGTTAATGTGTCGATCGAGCGGGGAGGGGGTGGTGAACGATTGTGGTTAGTGTGTCGATTCAGCGGGGAGGGGGTGGTGAACGATTGTGGTTAGTGTGTCGATCGAGTAGGGAGGGGGTGGTGAACGATTGTAGTTAGTGTGTCGATCGAGCGGGGAAGTGGGGGTGAACGATTGTGGTTAGTGCGTCGATCGAGCGGGGAGGGAGGGGTGAACGATTGTGGTTTGTATGTCGATCGAGCGGGGAGGGGGGTGAACGATTGTGGTTAGTGTGTCGATCGAGCGGGGAGGGGGGGGTGAACAATTGTGGATAGTGTGTCGATTGAGCGGGGGAGGGTGGGTGAACGATGTGGTTAGTGTGTCGATTCAGCGGCGAGGGGGTGGGTGAACAATTGTGGTTAGTGTGTAGATCGAGCGGGGAGGGGGGTGAACGATTGTGGTTAGTGTGTCGATTGAGCGGGGAGGGGTGGTGAACGATTGTGGTTAGTGTGTCGATTGAGCGGGAAGGGGTGGTGAACGATTGTGGTTAGTGTGTCGATCGAGCGGGGAGGGGGGTGAACGATTGTGGTTAGTGTATCGATCGAGCGGGGAGGGGGGTGATCGATTGTGGTTAATGTGTCGATCGAGCAGGGAGGGGGGGGTGAACGATTGTGGTTAGTGTGTCGATCGAGCGGGGAGGGGGGGTGAACGATTTTGGTTAGTGTGTCGATCGAGCGGGGAGTGGGTGGTGCACGATTGTGGTTAGTGTGTCGATCGAGCGGGGAGGGGGTGGTGAACGATTGTGGTTAGTGTGTCGATCGAGCGGGGAGTGGGTGGTGAACGATTGTGGTTAGTGTGTCGATTGAGCGGGGAGGGGGTGGTGAACGATTGTGGTTAGTGTGTCGATTGAGCGGGGAGTGGGTGGTGAACGATTGTGGTTAGTGTGTCGATCGAGCGGGGAGGGGGTGGGTGAACGATTGTGGTTAGTGTGTCGATCGAGCGGGGAGGGGGTGGTGAACGAGTGTGGTTAGTGTGTCGATCGAGCGGGGAGGGGGTGGGTGAACGATTGTGGTTATCATGTCGATTGAGCGGGGGTGAACGATTGTGGTTAGTGTGTCGATCGAGCGGGGAGGGGGTGGTGAACGATTGTGGTTAGTGTGTCGATTCAGCGGGGAGGGGGTGGTGAACGATTGTGGTTAGTGTGTCGATCGAGTAGGGAGGGGTTGGTGAACGATTGTAGTTAGTGTGTCGATCGAGCGGGGAAGGGGGCGTGAACGATTGTGGTTAGTGCGTCGATCGAGCGGGGAGGGAGGGGTGAACGATTGTGGTTTGTATGTCGATCGAGCGGGGAGGGGGGTGAACGATTGTGGTTAGTGTGTCGATCGAGCGGGGAGGGGGTGGGTGAACAATTGTGGTTAGTGTGTCGATCGAATGGGGAGGGGGTGGGTGAACGATTGTGGTTAGTGTGTCGATCGAGCGGGCAGGGGGTGGGTGAACAAATGTGGTTAGTGTGTCGATCGAGCGGGGAGGGGGTGATGAACGATTGTGGTTCGTGTGTCGATCGAGCGGGGAAGGGGGGGTGAATGATTGTGGTTAGTGCGTCGATCGAGCGGGGAGGGAGGGGTGAACGATTGTGGTTAGTATGTCGATCGAGGGGGGAGGTGGGTGAACGATTGTGGTTAGTGGGTCGATCATGCGGGGAGGGGGGGTGAACGATTGTGGTTAGTGTGTCGATCAAGAGGGGAGGGAGGGTGAACGATTGTGGTTAGTGTGTCGATTGAGCGGGGAGGGGTGGTGAACGATTGTGGTTAGTGTGTCGATTGAGCGGGGAGGGGGGTGAACGATTGTCGTTAGTGTGTCGATCGAGCGGGGAGGGGGGGTGAACGATTGTGGTTAGTGTGTCGATCGAGCGGGGGGGGTGGTGACCGATTGTGGTTAGTGTGTCGATCGAGCGGAGAGGGGGTGGGTGAACGATTGTGGTTAGTATGTTGATCGAGCGGAGAGGGGGGTGAACGATGGTGGTTAGTGTGTCTATCGAGCGGGGAGGGGGGGTGAACGATAGTGGTTAGTGTGTCGATCAAGAGGGGAGGGGAGGGTGAACGAATGAGGTTAGCGTGTCGATCGAGCGGGGAGGGGGTGGGTGAACGATTGTGGTTAGTGTGTCGATTGAGCGGGGAGGGGGTGGGTGAACGATTGTGGTTAGTGTGTCGATTGAGCGGGGAGGGGTGGTGAACGATTGTGGTTAGTGTGTCGATTGAGCGGGGAGGGGGTGAACGATTGTGGTTAGTGTGTCGATCAAGAGGGGAGGGGGGGTGAACGATAGTGGTTAGTGTGTCGATCAAGAGGGGAGGGGGGGTGAACGAATGAGGTTAGCGTGTCGATCGAGCGGGGAGGGGGTGGGTGAACGATTGTGGTTAGTGTGTCCATTGAGCGGGGAGGGGGTGGGTGAACGATTGTGGTTAGTGTGTCGATTGAGCGGGGAGGGGTGGTTAACGATTGTGGTTAATGTGTCGATTGAGCGGGGAGGGGGTGAACGATTGTGGTTAGTGTGTCGATCGAGCGGGGAGGGGGGGTGAACGATTGTGGTTAGTGTGTCGATCGAGCGGGGGGGTGGTGAACGATTGTGGTTAGTGTGTCGATCGAGCGGAGAGAGGGTGGGTGAACGATTGTGGTTAGTGTGTCGATCGAGCGGGGGGAGGGGGTGGTGAACGATTGTGGTTAGTGTGTCGATCGAGCGGGGAGGGGGTGGTGAACGATTGTGGTTAGTGTGTTGATCGAGCGGGGTGAACGATTGTGGTTAGTGTGTCGATCACGTGGGGAGGGGTTTGGTGAACGATTGTGGTTAGTGTGTCAATCAAGCGGGGAGGGGGTGGTGAACGATTGTGGTTAGTGTGTCGATCGAGCAGGGAGGGGGTGGTGAACGATTGTGGTTAGTGTGTCGATCGAGCGGGGAGGGGGTGGGTGAACGATTGTGGTTATCATGTCGATTGAGCGGGGGTGAACGATTGTGGTTAGTGTGTCGATCGAGCGGGGAGGGGGTGGTGAACGATTGTGGTTAATGTGTCGATCGAGCGGGGAGGGGGTGGTGAACGATTGTGGTTAGTGTGTCGATTCAGCGGGGAGGGGGTGGTGAACGATTGTGGTTAGTGTGTCGATCGAGTAGGGAGGGGGTGGTGAACGATTGTAGTTAGTGTGTCGATCGAGCGGGGAAGGGGGCGTGAACGATTGTGGTTAGTGCGTCGATCGAGCGGGGAGGGAGGGGTGAACGATTGTGGTTTGTATGTCGATCGAGCGGGGAGGGGGGTGAACGATTGTGGTTAGTGTGTCGATCGAGCGGGGAGGGGGGGTGAACAATTGTGGATAGTGTGTCGATTGAGCGGGGGAGGGTGGGTGAACGATGTGGTTAGTGTGTCGATTCAGCGGCGAGGGGGTGGGTGAACAATTGTGGTTAGTGTGTCGATCGAGCGGGGAGAGGGGTGAACGATTGTGGTTAGTGTGTCGATCGAGCGGGGAGGGGTGGTGAACGATTGTGGTTAGTGTGTCGATTGAGCGGGGAGGGGTGGTGAACGATTGTGGTTAGTGTGTCGATCGAGCGGGGAGGGGTGGTGATCGATTGTGGTTAGTGTGTCGATTGAGCGGGGAGGGGTGGTGAACGATTGTGGTTAGTGTGTCGATCGAGCGGGGAGGGGGGTGAACGATTGTGGTTAGTGTGTCGATCGAGCGGGGAGGGGGTGGTGAACGATTGTGGTTAGTGTGTTGATCGAGCGGGGTGAACGATTGTGGTTAGTGTGTCGATCAAGAGGGGAGGGGGGGGTGAACGAATGAGGTTAGCGTGTCGATCGAGCGGGGAGGGGGTGGGTGAACGATTGTGGTTAGTGTGTCGATCGAGCTGGGAGGGGGTGGTGAACGATTGTGGTTAGTGTGTTGATCGAGCGGGGTGAACGATTGTGGTTAGTGTGTCGATCACGTGGGGAGGGGTTTGGTGAACGATTGTGGTTAGTGTGTCGATCAAGCGGGGAAGGGGTGGTGAACGATTGTGGTTAGTGTGTCGATCGAGCAGGGAGGGGGTGGTGAACGATTGTGGTTAGTGTGTCGATCGAGCGGGGAGGGGGTGGGTGAACGATTGTGGTGAGTGTGTCGATCAAGCGGGGAGGGGGTGGTGAACGATTGTGGTTAGTGTGTCGATCGAGCGGGGAGGGGGTGGGTGAACGATTGTGGTTATCATGTCGATCGAGCGGGGGTGGGGGGTGAACGATTGTGGTTAGTGTGTCGATCGAGCGGGGAGGGGGTGGTGAACGATTGTGGTTAATGTGTCGATCGAGCGGGGAGGGGGTGGTGAACGATTGTGGTTAGTGTGTCGATTCAGCGGGGAGGGGGTGGTGAACGATTGTGGTTAGTGTGTCGATCGAGTAGGGAGGGGGTGGTGAACGATTGTAGTTAGTGTGTCGATCGAGCGGGGAAGCGGGGGTGAACGATTGTGGTTAGTGCGTCGATCGAGCGGGGAGGGAGGGGTGCACGATTGTGGTTAGTATGTCGATCGAGCGGGGAGGGGGGTGAACGATTGTGGTTAGTGTGTCGATCGAGCGGGGAGGGGGGGTGAACGATTGTGGATAGTGTGTCGATTGAGCGGGGGAGGGTGGGTGAACGATGTGGTTAGTGTGTCGATTCAGCGGCGAGGGGGTGGGTGAACAATTGTGGTTAGTGTGTCGATCGAGCGGGGAGGGGGGTGAACGATTGTGGTTAGTGTGTCGATTGAGCGGGGAGGGTTGGGAACGATTGTGGTTAGTGTGTCGATCGAGCGGGGAGGGGGGTGAACGATTGTGGTTAGTGTGTCGATCGAGCGGGGAGGGGGGTGATCGATTGTGGTTAATGTGTCGATCGAGCAGGGAGGGGGGGGTGAACGAATGTGGTTAGTGTGTCGATCGAGCGGTGAGGGGGGTGAACGATTGTGGTTAGTGTGTCGATCAAGAGGGGAGGGGGGGTGAACGAATGAGGTTAGCGTGTCGATCGAGCGGGGAGGGGGTGGGTGAACGATTGTGGTTAGTGTGTCCATTGAGCGGGGAGGGGGTGGGTGAACGATTGTGGTTAGTGTGTCGATTGAGCGGGGAGGGGTGGTTAACGATTGTGGTTAATGTGTCGATTGAGCGGGGAGGGGGTGAACGATTGTGGTTAGTGTGTCGATCGAGCGGGGAGGGGGGGTGAACGATTGTGGTTAGTGTGTCGATCGAGCGGGGGGGTGGTGAACGATTGTGGTTAGTGTGTCGATCGAGCGGAGAGAGGGTGGGTGAACGATTGTGGTTAGTGTGTCGATCGAGCGGGGGGAGGGGGTGGTGAACGATTGTGGTTAGTGTGTCGATCGAGCGGGGAGGGGGTGGTGAACGATTGTGGTTAGTGTGTTGATCGAGCGGGGTGAACGATTGTGGTTAGTGTGTCGATCACGTGGGGAGGGGTTTGGTGAACGATTGTGGTTAGTGTGTCAATCAAGCGGGGAGGGGGTGGTGAACGATTGTGGTTAGTGTGTCGATCGAGCAGGGAGGGGGTGGTGAACGATTGTGGTTAGTGTGTCGATCGAGCGGGGAGGGGGTGGGTGAACGATTGTGGTTATCATGTCGATTGAGCGGGGGTGAACGATTGTGGTTAGTGTGTCGATCGAGCGGGGAGGGGGTGGTGAACGATTGTGGTTAATGTGTCGATCGAGCGGGGAGGGGGTGGTGAACGATTGTGGTTAGTGTGTCGATTCAGCGGGGAGGGGGTGGTGAACGATTGTGGTTAGTGTGTCGATCGAGTAGGGAGGGGGTGGTGAACGATTGTAGTTAGTGTGTCGATCGAGCGGGGAAGGGGGCGTGAACGATTGTGGTTAGTGCGTCGATCGAGCGGGGAGGGAGGGGTGAACGATTGTGGTTTGTATGTCGATCGAGCGGGGAGGGGGGTGAACGATTGTGGTTAGTGTGTCGATCGAGCGGGGAGGGGGGGTGAACAATTGTGGATAGTGTGTCGATTGAGCGGGGGAGGGTGGGTGAACGATGTGGTTAGTGTGTCGATTCAGCGGCGAGGGGGTGGGTGAACAATTGTGGTTAGTGTGTCGATCGAGCGGGGAGAGGGGTGAACGATTGTGGTTAGTGTGTCGATCGAGCGGGGAGGGGTGGTGAACGATTGTGGTTAGTGTGTCGATTGAGCGGGGAGGGGTGGTGAACGATTGTGGTTAGTGTGTCGATCGAGCGGGGAGGGGTGGTGATCGATTGTGGTTAGTGTGTCGATTGAGCGGGGAGGGGTGGTGAACGATTGTGGTTAGTGTGTCGATCGAGCGGGGAGGGGGGGTGAACGATTGTGGTTAGTGTGTCGATCGAGCGGGGAGGGGGTGGTGAACGATTGTGGTTAGTGTGTTGATCGAGCGGGGTGAACGATTGTGGTTAGTGTGTCGATCAAGAGGGGAGGGGGGGGTGAACGAATGAGGTTAGCGTGTCGATCGAGCGGGGAGGGGGTGGGTGAACGATTGTGGTTAGTGTGTCGATCGAGCTGGGAGGGGGTGGTGAACGATTGTGGTTAGTGTGTTGATCGAGCGGGGTGAACGATTGTGGTTAGTGTGTCGATCACGTGGGGAGGGGTTTGGTGAACGATTGTGGTTAGTGTGTCGATCAAGCGGGGAAGGGGTGGTGAACGATTGTGGTTAGTGTGTCGATCGAGCAGGGAGGGGGTGGTGAACGATTGTGGTTAGTGTGTCGATCGAGCGGGGAGGGGGTGGGTGAACGATTGTGGTGAGTGTGTCGATCAAGCGGGGAGGGGGTGGTGAACGATTGTGGTTAGTGTGTCGATCGAGCGGGGAGGGGGTGGGTGAACGATTGTGGTTATCATGTCGATCGAGCGGGGGTGGGGGGTGAACGATTGTGGTTAGTGTGTCGATCGAGCGGGGAGGGGGTGGTGAACGATTGTGGTTAATGTGTCGATCGAGCGGGGAGGGGGTGGTGAACGATTGTGGTTAGTGTGTCGATTCAGCGGGGAGGGGGTGGTGAACGATTGTGGTTAGTGTGTCGATCGAGTAGGGAGGGGGTGGTGAACGATTGTAGTTAGTGTGTCGATCGAGCGGGGAAGCGGGGGTGAACGATTGTGGTTAGTGCGTCGATCGAGCGGGGAGGGAGGGGTGCACGATTGTGGTTAGTATGTCGATCGAGCGGGGAGGGGGGTGAACGATTGTGGTTAGTGTGTCGATCGAGCGGGGAGGGGGGGTGAACGATTGTGGATAGTGTGTCGATTGAGCGGGGGAGGGTGGGTGAACGATGTGGTTAGTGTGTCGATTCAGCGGCGAGGGGGTGGGTGAACAATTGTGGTTAGTGTGTCGATCGAGCGGGGAGGGGGGTGAACGATTGTGGTTAGTGTGTCGATTGAGCGGGGAGGGTTGGGAACGATTGTGGTTAGTGTGTCGATCGAGCGGGGAGGGGGGTGAACGATTGTGGTTAGTGTGTCGATCGAGCGGGGAGGGGGGTGATCGATTGTGGTTAATGTGTCGATCGAGCAGGGAGGGGGGGGTGAACGAATGTGGTTAGTGTGTCGATCGAGCGGTGAGGGGGGTGAACGATTGTGGTTAGTGTGTCGATCGAGCGGGGAGGGGGTGGGAGAACGATTGTGGTTAGTGTGTCGATCGAGCGGGGAGGGGGTGGTGAACGATTGTGGTTAGTGTGTCGATCGAGCGGGGAGTGGGTGGTGAACGATTGTGGTTAATGTGTCGATCGAGCGGGGAGTGGGTGGTAAACGATTGTGGTTAGTGTGTCGATCGAGCGGGGAGTGGGTGGTGAACGATTGTGGTTAGTGTGTCGATCGAGCGGGGAGGGGGTGGGTGAACGATTGTGGTTAGTGTGCCGATCCAGCGGGGAGGGGGTGGTGAACGATTGTGGTTAGTGTGTCGATCGAGCGGTGAGGGGGTGGGTGAACGATTGTGGTTAGTGTGTCGATCGAGCGGGGAGGGGGGGGTGAACAATTGTGGATAGTGTGTCGATTGAGCGGGGGAGGGTGGGTGAACGATGTGGTTAGTGTGTCGATTCAGCGGCGAGGGGGTGGGTGAACAATTGTGGTTAGTGTGTAGATCGAGCGGGGAGGGGGGTGAACGATTGTGGTTAGTGTGTCGATTGAGCGGGGAGGGGTGGTGAACGATTGTGGTTAGTGTGTCGATTGAGCGGGAAGGGGTGGTGAACGATTGTGGTTAGTGTGTCGATCGAGCGGGGAGGGGGGTGAACGATTGTGGTTAGTGTATCGATCGAGCGGGGAGGGGGGTGATCGATTGTGGTTAATGTGTCGATCGAGCAGGGAGGGGGGGGTGAACGATTGTGGTTAGTGTGTCGATCGAGCGGGGAGGGGGGTGAACGATTTTGGTTAGTGTGTCGATCGAGCGGGGAGTGGGTGGTGCACGATTGTGGTTAGTGTGTCGATCGAGCGGGGAGGGGGTGGTGAACGATTGTGGTTAGTGTGTCGATCGAGCGGGGAGTGGGTGGTGAACGATTGTGGTTAGTGTGTCGATTGAGCGGGGAGGGGGTGGTGAACGATTGTGGTTAGTGTGTCGATTGAGCGGGGAGTGGGTGGTGAACGATTGTGGTTAGTGTGTCGATCGAGCGGGGAGGGGGTGGGTGAACGATTGTGGTTAGTGTGTCGATCGAGCGGGGAGGGGGTGGTGAACGAGTGTGGTTAGTGTGTCGATCGAGCGGGGAGGGGGTGGGTGAACGATTGTGGTTATCATGTCGATTGAGCGGGGGTGAACGATTGTGGTTAGTGTGTCGATCGAGCGGGGAGGGGGTGGTGAACGATTGTGGTTAGTGTGTCGATTCAGCGGGGAGGGGGTGGTGAACGATTGTGGTTAGTGTGTCGATCGAGTAGGGAGGGGGTGGTGAACGATTGTAGTTAGTGTGTCGATCGAGCGGGGAAGGGGGCGTGAACGATTGTGGTTAGTGCGTCGATCGAGCGGGGAGGGAGGGGTGAACGATTGTGGTTTGTATGTCGATCGAGCGGGGAGGGGGGTGAACGATTGTGGTTAGTGTGTCGATCGAGCGGGGAGGGGGGGTGAACAATTGTGGATAGTGTGTCGATTGAGCGGGGGAGGGTGGGTGAACGATGTGGTTAGTGTGTCGATTCAGCGGCGAGGGGGTGGGTGAACAATTGTGGTTAGTGTGTCGATCGAGCGGGGAGAGGAGTGAACGATTGTGGTTAGTGTGTCGATCGAGCGGGGAGGGGTGGTGAACGATTGTGGTTAGTGTGTCGATTGAGCGGGGAGGGGTGGTGAACGATTGTGGTTAGTGTGTCGATCGAGCGGGGAGGGGGGGTGAACGATTGTGGTTAGTGTGTCGATCGAGCGGGGAGGGGGGTGATCGATTGTGGTTAATGTGTCGATCGAGCAGGGAGGGGGGGGTGAACGATTGTGGTTAGTGTGTCGATCGAGCGGGGAGGGGGGTGAACGATTGTGGTTAGTGTGTCAATCGAGCGGGGAGTGGGTGGTGCACGATTGTGGTTAGTGTGTCGATCGAGCGGGGAGGGGGTGGTGAACGATTGTGGTTAGTGTGTCGATCGAGCGGGGAGTGGGTGGTGAACGATTGTGGTTAGTGTGTCGATCGAGCGGGGAGTGGGTGGTGAACGATTGTGGTTAGTGTGTCGATCGAGCGGGGAGTGGGTGGTGAACGATTGTGGTTAGTGTGTCGATCGAGCGGGGAGGGGGTGGGTGAACGATTGTGGTTAGTGTGTCGATCGAGCGGGGAGGGGGTGGTGAACGATTGTGGTTAGTGTGTCGATCGAGCGGGGAGGGGGTGGGTGAACGATTGTGGTTAGTGTGTCGATCGAATGTGGAGGGGGTGGGTGAACGATTGTGGTTAGTGTGTCGATCGAGCGAGCAGGGGGTGGGTGAACAATTGTGGTTAGTGTGTCGATCGAGCGGGGAGGGGGTGATGAACAATTGTGGTTCGTGTGTCGATCGAGCGGGGAAGGGGGGTGAACGATTGTGGTTAGTGCGTCGATCGAGCGGGGAGGGAGGTGTGAACGATTGTGGTTAGTATGTCGATCGAGCGGGAAGGGGGTGAACGATTGTGGTTAGTGTGTCGATCGAGCGGGGAGGGAGGGTGAACTATTGTTGTTAGTGTGTCGATCAAGAGGGGAGGCGGGGTAAACGATTGTGGTTAGTGTGTCGATCGAGCGGGGAGGGGGTGGGTGAACTATTGTGGTTAGTGTGTCGATTGAGTGGGGAGATGGTGGGTGAACGATTGTGGTTAGTGTGTCGATTGAGCGGGGAGGGGAGGTGAATGATTGTGGTTAGTGTGTCGATTGAGCGGGGAGGGGGTGGGTGAACGATTGTGGTTATCGTGTCGATCGAGTGGGGAGATGGGGGGTGAATGATTGTGGTTAGTGTGTCGATTGAGCGGGGAGTGGGGTGAACGATTGTGGTTAGTGTGTCGATCGAGCGGGGAGGGGGTGGTGAACGATTGTGGTTAGTGTGTCGATCGAGCGGGGAGGGGGTGGGTGAACGATTGTGGTTAGTGTGTTGATCGAATGAGGAGGGGGTGGGTGAACGATTGTGGTTAGTGTGTCGATCGAGCGGGCAGGGGGTGGGTGAACAAATGTGGTTAGTGTGTCGATCGAGCGGGGAGGGGGTGATGAACGATTGTGGTTCGTGTGTCGATCGAGCGGGGAAGGGGGGGTGAACGATTGTGGTTAGTGCGTCGATCGAGCGGGGAGGGAGGGGTGAACGATTGTGGTTAGTATGTCGATCGAGAGGGGAGGGGGGTGAACGATTGTGGTTAGTGGGTCGATCATGCGGGGAGGGGGGGTGAACGATTGCGGTTAGTGTGTCGATCAAGAGGGGAGGGGGGTGAACGAATGTGGTTAGTGTGTCGATCGAGCGCGGAGTGGGTGGGTGAACTATTGTGGTTAGTGTGTCCATTGAGCGGGGAGAGGGTGGGTGAACGATTGTGGTTAGTGTGTCGATTGAGCGGGGAGGGGGGGTGAACGATTGCGGTTAGTGTGTCGATCAAGAGGGGAGGGGGGTGAACGAATGTGGTTAGTGTGTCGATCGCGCGCGGAGGGGGTGGGTGAACTATTGTGGTTAGTGTGTCCATTGAGCGGGGAGAGGGTGGGTGAACGATTGTGGTTAGTGTGTCGATTGAGCGGGGAGGGGTGGTGAACGATTGTGGTTAGTGTGTCGATTGAGCGGGGAGGGGGGTGAACGATTGTCGTAAGTGTGTCGATCGAGCGGGGAGGGGGGGTGAACGATTGTGGTTAGTGTGTCGATCGAGCGGGGGGGGTGGTGAACGATTGTGGTTAGTGTGTCGATCGAGCGGAGAGGGGGTGGGTGAACGATTGTGGTTAGTATGTTGATCGAGCGGAGAGCGGGGTGAACGATGGTGGTTAGTGTGTCGATCGAGCGGGGAGGGGGGGTGAACGATAGTGGTTAGTGTGTCGATCAATAGGGGAGGGGGGGGTGAACGAATGAGGTTAGCATGTCGATCGAGCGGGGAGGGGGTGGGTGAACGATTGTGGTTAGTGTGTCGATTGAGCGGGGAGGGGTGGTGAACGATTGTGGTTAGTGTGTCGATTGAGCGGGGAGGGGGTGAACGATTGTGGTTAGTGTGTTGATCGAGCGGGGAGGGGGGGTGAACGATTGTGGTTAGTGTGTCGATCGAGCGGGGGGGGTGGTGAACGATTGTGGTTAGTGTGTCGATCGAGCGGAGAGAGGGTGGGTGAACGATTGTGGTTAGTGTGTCGATCGAGCGGGGGGAGGGGGTGGTGAATGATTGTGGTTAGCGTGTCTATCGAGCGGGGAGGGGGTGGTGAACGATGGTGATTAGTGTGTTGATCGAGCGGTGTGAACGATTGTGGTTAGTGTGTCGATCGAGCAGGGAGGGGGTGGTGAACGATTGTGGTTAGTGTGTCGATCGAGCAGGGAGGGGGTGGTGAACGATTGTGGTTAGTGTGTCGATCGAGCGGGGAGGGGGTGGGTGAACGATTGTGGTTAGTGTGTCGATCAAGCGGGGAGGGGGTGGTGAACGATTGTGGTTAGTGTGTCGATCAAGCGGGGAGGGGGTGGGTGAACGATTGTGGTTATCATGTCGATCGAGCGGGGGTGGGGGGTGAACGATTGTGGTTAGCGTGTCGATCGTGCGGGGAGGGGGTGGTGAACGATTGTGGTTAATGTGTCGATCGAACGGGGAGGGGGTGGTGAACGATTGTGGTTAGTGTGTCGATTCAGCGGGGAGGGGGTGGGTGTACGATTGTGGTTAGCGTGTCTATCAAGAGGTGAGGGGGGGTGAACGATTGTGATTAGTGTGTCGATTGAGCGGGGAGGGGGTGGGTGAACGATTGTGGTTAGTGTGTCGATTCAGCGGGGAGGGGGTGGGTGGACGATTGTGGTTCGTGTGTCGATTGAGCGGGGAGGGGTGCTGAACAATTGTGGTTAGTGTGTCGATTGAGCGGGGAGGGGGGTGAACGATTGTGGTTAGTGTGTCGATCGAGCGGGGAGGGGGGGGTGAACGATTGTGGTTAGTGTGTTGATCGAGCGGGGAAGGGGGGGTGAACGATTGTGGTTAGTGTGTCGATTGAGCGGGGAGGGGGTGGGAGAACGATTGTGGTTAGTGTGTCGATCGAGCGGGGAGGGGGTGGGTGAACGATTGTGGTTAGTGTGTCGATCGAGCGGGGAGGGGGTGGGTGAACGATTGTGGTTATCGTGTCGATCGAGCGGTGGGGGGTGGGTGAACGATTGTGGTTAGTGTGTCGATTGAGCGGGGAGGGGGTGGGAGAACGATTGTGGTTAGTGTGTCGATCGAGCGGGGAGGGGGTGGGTGAACGATTGTGGTTAGTGTGTCGATCGAGCGGGGAGGGGGTGGGTGAACGATTGTGGTTATCATGTCGATCGAGCAGGGGTGGGGGGTGAACGATTGTGGTTAGTGTGTCGATTCAGCGGCGAGGGGGTGGGTGAACAATTGTGGTTAGTGTGTCGATCGAGCGGGGAGAGGGGTGAACGATTGTGGTTAGTGTGTCGATCGAGCGGGGAGGGGTGGTGAACGATTGTGGTTAGTGTGTCGATTGAGCGGGGAGGGGTGGTGAACGATTGTGGTTAGTGTGTCGATCGAGCGGGGAGGGGGGTGAACGATTGTGGTTAGTGTGTCGATCGAGCGGGGAGGGGGGTGATCGATTGTGGTTAATGTGTCGATCGAGCAGGGAGGGGGGGTGAACGATTGTGGTTAGTGTGTCGATCGAGCGGGGAGGGGGGTGAACGATTGTGGTTAGTGTGTCGATCGAGCGGGGAGTGGGTGGTGCACGATTGTGGTTAGTGTGTCGATCGAGCGGGGAGGGGGTGGTGAACGATTGTGGTTAGTGTGTCGATCGAGCGGGGAGTGGGTGGTGAACGATTGTGGTTAGTGTGTCGATCGAGCGGGGAGTGGGTGGTGAACGATTGTGGTTAGTGTGTCGATCGAGCGGGGAGTGGGTGGTGAACGATTGTGGTTAGTGTGTCGATCGAGCGGGGAGGGGGTGGGTGAACGATTGTGGTTAGTGTGTCGATCGAGCGGGGAGGGGGTGGTGAACGATTGTGGTTAGTGTGTCGATCGAGCGGGGAGGGGGTGGGTGAACGATTGTGGTTAGTGTGTCGATCGAATGTGGAGGGGGTGGGTGAACGATTGTGGTTAGTGTGTCGATCGAGCGAGCAGGGGGTGGGTGAACAATTGTGGTTAGTGTGTCGATCGAGCGGGGAGGGGGTGATGAACAATTGTGGTTCGTGTGTCGATCGAGCGGGGAAGGGGGGTGAACGATTGTGGTTAGTGCGTCGATCGAGCGGGGAGGGAGGTGTGAACGATTGTGGTTAGTATGTCGATCGAGCGGGAAGGGGGTGAACGATTGTGGTTAGTGTGTCGATCGAGCGGGGAGGGAGGGTGAACTATTGTTGTTAGTGTGTCGATCAAGAGGGGAGGCGGGGTAAACGATTGTGGTTAGTGTGTCGATCGAGCGGGGAGGGGGTGGGTGAACTATTGTGGTTAGTGTGTCGATTGAGTGGGGAGATGGTGGGTGAACGATTGTGGTTAGTGTGTCGATTGAGCGGGGAGGGGTGGTGAATGATTGTGGTTAGTGTGTCGATTGAGCGGGGAGGGGGTGGGTGAACGATTGTGGTTATCGTGTCGATCGAGTGGGGAGATGGGGGGTGAATGATTGTGGTTAGTGTGTCGATCGAGCGGGGAGGGGGTGGGTGAACGATTGTGGTTAGTGTGTTGATCGAATGAGGAGGGGGTGGGTGAACGATTGTGGTTAGTGTGTCGATCGAGCGGGCAGGGGGTGGGTGAACAAATGTGGTTAGTGTGTCGATCGAGCGGGGAGGGGGTGATGAACGATTGTGGTTCGTGTGTCGATCGAGCGGGGAAGGGGGGGTGAACGATTGTGGTTAGTGCGTCGATCGAGCGGGGAGGGAGGGGTGAACGATTGTGGTTAGTATGTCGATCGAGAGGGGAGGGGGGTGAACGATTGTGGTTAGTGGGTCGATCATGCGGGGAGGGGGGGTGAACGATTGCGGTTAGTGTGTCGATCAAGAGGGGAGGGGGGTGAACGAATGTGGTTAGTGTGTCGATCGAGCGCGGAGTGGGTGGGTGAACTATTGTGGTTAGTGTGTCCATTGAGCGGGGAGAGGGTGGGTGAACGATTGTGGTTAGTGTGTCGATTGAGCGGGGAGGGGGGGTGAACGATTGCGGTTAGTGTGTCGATCAAGAGGGGAGGGGGGTGAACGAATGTGGTTAGTGTGTCGATCGAGCGCGGAGGGGGTGGGTGAACTATTGTGGTTAGTGTGTCCATTGAGCGGGGAGAGGGTGGGTGAACGATTGTGGTTAGTGTGTCGATTGAGCGGGGAGGGGTGGTGAACGATTGTGGTTAGTGTGTCGATTGAGCGGGGAGGGGGGTGAACGATTGTCGTAAGTGTGTCGATCGAGCGGGGAGGGGGGGTGAACGATTGTGGTTAGTGTGTCGATCGAGCGGGGGGGGTGGTGAACGATTGTGGTTAGTGTGTCGATCGAGCGGAGAGGGGGTGGGTGAACGATTGTGGTTAGTATGTTGATCGAGCGGAGAGCGGGGTGAACGATGGTGGTTAGTGTGTCGATCGAGCGGGGAGGGGGGGTGAACGATAGTGGTTAGTGTGTCGATCAATAGGGGAGGGGGGGGTGAACGAATGAGGTTAGCATGTCGATCGAGCGGGGAGGGGGTGGGTGAACGATTGTGGTTAGTGTGTCGATTGAGCGGGGAGGGGTGGTGAACGATTGTGGTTAGTGTGTCGATTGAGCGGGGAGGGGGTGAACGATTGTGGTTAGTGTGTTGATCGAGCGGGGAGGGGGGGTGAACGATTGTGGTTAGTGTGTCGATCGAGCGGGGGGGGTGGTGAACGATTGTGGTTAGTGTGTCGATCGAGCGGAGAGAGGGTGGGTGAACGATTGTGGTTAGTGTGTCGATCGAGCGGGGGGAGGGGGTGGTGAATGATTGTGGTTAGCGTGTCTATCGAGCGGGGAGGGGGTGGTGAACGATGGTGATTAGTGTGTTGATCGAGCGGTGTGAACGATTGTGGTTAGTGTGTCGATCGAGCAGGGAGGGGGTGGTGAACGATTGTGGTTAGTGTGTCGATCGAGCAGGGAGGGGGTGGTGAACGATTGTGGTTAGTGTGTCGATCGAGCGGGGAGGGGGTGGGTGAACGATTGTGGTTAGTGTGTCGATCAAGCGGGGAGGGGGTGGTGAACGATTGTGGTTAGTGTGTCGATCAAGCGGGGAGGGGGTGGGTGAACGATTGTGGTTATCATGTCGATCGAGCGGGGGTGGGGGGTGAACGATTGTGGTTAGCGTGTCGATCGTGCGGGGAGGGGGTGGTGAACGATTGTGGTTAATGTGTCGATCGAACGGGGAGGGGGTGGTGAACGATTGTGGTTAGTGTGTCGATTCAGCGGGGAGGGGGTGGGTGTACGATTGTGGTTAGCGTGTCTATCAAGAGGTGAGGGGGGGTGAACGATTGTGATTAGTGTGTCGATTGAGCGGGGAGGGGGTGGGTGAACGATTGTGGTTAGTGTGTCGATTCAGCGGGGAGGGGGTGGGTGGACGATTGTGGTTCGTGTGTCGATTGAGCGGGGAGGGGTGCTGAACAATTGTGGTTAGTGTGTCGATCGAGCGGGGAGGGGGGTGAACGATTGTGGTTAGTGTGTCGATCGAGCGGGGAGGGGGGGGTGAACGATTGTGGTTAGTGTGTTGATCGAGCGGGGAAGGGGGGGTGAACGATTGTGGTTAGTGTGTCGATTGAGCGGGGAGGGGGTGGGAGAACGATTGTGGTTAGTGTGTCGATCGAGCGGGGAGGGGGTGGGTGAACGATTGTGGTTAGTGTGTCGATCGAGCGGGGAGGGGGTGGGTGAACGATTGTGGTTATCGTGTCGATCGAGCGGTGGGGGGTGGGTGAACGATTGTGGTTAGTGTGTCGATTGAGCGGGGAGGGGTGGGTGAACGATTGTGGTTAGTGTGTCGATTGAGCGGGGAGGGGTGGGTGAACGATTGTGGTTAGTGTGTCGATTGAGCGGGGAGGGGTGGGTGAACGATTGTGGTTAGTGTGTCGATTGAGCGGGGAGGGGGTGGGAGAACGATTGTGGTTAGTGTGTCGATCGAGCGGGGAGGGGGTGGGTGAACGATTGTGGTTAGTGTGTCGATCGAGCGGGGAGGGGGTGGGTGAACGATTGTGGTTATCATGTCGATCGAGCAGGGGTGGGGGGTGAACGATTGTGGTTAGTGTGTCGATTCAGCGGGGAGGGGGTGGGTGAACAATTGTGGTGAGTATGTCGATCGAGCGCGGAGGGGGGTGAATGATTGTGGTTAGTGTGTCGATCGAGCGGGGGGGGGTGAACGATTGTTGTTAATGTGTCGATCGAGCGGTGAGGGGGTGGAGAACGATTGTGGTTAGTGTGTCGATTCAGCGGGGAGGGGATGGGTGAACGATTGTGGTTAGTGTGTCGATCAAGAGGCGAGGGGGGGGTGAACGATTGTGGTTAGAGTGTCGATTGAGCGGGGAGGGGGTGGGTGGACGATTGTGGTTAGTGTGTCGATTGAGCGGGGAGGGGTGGTGAACGATTGTGGTTAGTGTGTCGATCGAGCGGGGAGGGGTGAACGATTGTGGTTAGTGTGTCGATCGAGCGGGGAGGGGGGGTGAACGATTGTGGTTAGTGTGTCATTCAAGCGGGGAGGGGGGTGAACGATTGTGGTTAGTGTGTCGATCGAGCGGGGAGGGGGTGGGTGAACGATTGTGGTTAGTGTGTCGATCGAGCGGTGAGGGGGTGGGTGAATGATTGTGGTTAGTGTCTCGATTGAGCGGGGAGGGGTGGTGAACGATTGTGGTTAGTGTGTCGATTGAGCGGGGAGGGGGGTGAATGATTGTGGTTAGTGTCTCGATTGAGCGGGGAGGGGTGGTGAACGATTGTGGTTAGTGTGTCGATCGAGCGGAGAGGGGGTGGTGAACGATTGTGGTTAATGTGTCGATCGAGCGGGGAGGGGGTGGTGAACGATTGTGGTTAGTGTGTCGATTGAGCGGGGAGGGGTGGTGAACGATTGTGGTTAGTGTGTCGATCGAGCGGAGAGAGGGTGGGTGAACGATTGTGGTTAATGTGTCGATCGAGCGGGGAGGGGGTGGTGAACGATTGTGGTTAGTGTGTCGATTGAGCGGGGAGGGGTGGTGAACGATTGTGGTTAGTGTGTCGATCGAGCGGGGAGGGGGGTGAACGATTGTGGTTAATGTGTCGATCGAGCGGGGAGGGGGGGTGAACGATTGTGGTTAGTGTGTCATTCAAGCGGGGAGGGGGGTGAACGATTGTGGTTAGTGTGTCGATCGAGCGGGGAGGGGGTGGGTGAACGATTGTGGTTAGTGTGTCGATCGAGCGGTGATGGGGTGGGTGAATGATTGTGGTTAGTGTCTCAATTGAGCGGGGAGGTGTGGTGAACGATTGTGGTTAGTGTGTCGATTGAGCGGGGAGGGGGGTGAACGATTGTGATTAGTGTCTCGATTGAGCGGGGAGGGGTGGTGAACGATTGTGGTTAGTGTGTCGATTGAGCGGGGAGGGGGGTGAACGATTGTGGTTAGTGTGTCGATCGAGCGGAGATGGGGTGGGTGAACGATTGTGGTTAGTGTGTCGATCGAACGGGGAGGGGGTGGGCGAACGATTGTGGTTAGTGTGTCGATCGAGCGGGCAGGGGGTGGGTGAACGATTGTGGTTAGTGTGTTGATCGAGCGGGGAGGGGGTGGGTGAACGATTGTGGTTAGTGTGTCGATCGAGCGGGGAGGGGGTGGTGAAAGATTGTGGTTAGTGTGTTGATCGAGCGGGGAGGGGGTGGGTGAACGATTCTGGTTAGTGTGTTGATCGAGCGGGGAGGGGGTGGTGAAAGATTGTGGTTAGTGTGTTGATCGAGCGGGGTAAACGATTGTGGTTAGTGTGTCGATCGCGTGGGGAGGGGGTGGGTGAACGATTGTGGTTAGTGTGTCGATCAAGCGGGGAGGGGGTGGTGAACGATTGTGGTTAGTATGTCGATTGAGCGGGGAGGGGGGTGAACGATTGTGGTTAGTGTGTCGATCGAGCGGGGAGGGGTGGTGAACGATTGTGGATAGTGTGTCGATTGAGAGGGGGAGGGTGGGTGAACGATTGTGGTTAGTGTGTCGATTCAGCGGCGAGGGGGTGGGTGAACAATTGTGGTGAGTATGTCGATCGAGCGGGGAGGGGGGTGAACGATTGTGGTTAGTGTGTCGATTGATCGGGGAGGGGTGGTGAACGATTGTGGTTAGTGTGTCGATTGAGCGGGGAGGGGTGGTGAACGATTGTGGTTAGTGTGTCGATTGAGCGGGGAGGGGTGGTGAACGATTGTGGTTAGTGTGTCGATCGAGCGGGGAGGGGGTGGTGAACGATTGTGGTTAGTGTGTTGATCGAGCGGGGTGAACGATTGTGGTTAGTGTGTCGATCAAGAGGGAAGGGGGGGTGAACGAATGAGGTTAGCGTGTCGATCGAGCGGGGAGCGGGTGGGTGAACGATTGTGGTTAGTGTGTCGATTGAGCGGGGAGGGGTGGTGAACGATTGTGGTTAGTGTGTCGACTGAGCGGGGAGGGGGTGAACGATTGTGGTTAGTGTGTCGATCGAGCGGGGAGGGGGGGTGAACGATCGTGGTTAGTGTGTCGATCGAGCGGGGGGGGTCGTGAACGATTGTGGTTAGTGTGTCGATCGAGCGGAGAGAGGGTGGGTGAACGATTGTGGTTAGTGTGTCGATCGAGCGGGGGGAGGGGGTGGTGAACGATTGTGGTTAGTGTGTCGATCGAGCGGGGAGGGGGTGGTGAACGATTGTGGTTAGTGTGTCGATCGAGCGGGGAGGGGGGTGAACGATTGTGGTTAGTGTGTCGATTGAGCGGGGAGGGGTGGTGAACGTTTGTGGTTAGTGTGTCGATTGAGCCGGGAGAGGTGGTGAACGATTGTGGTTAGTGTGTCGATCGAGCGGGGAGGGGGGTGAACGATTGTGGTTAGTGTGTCGATCGAGCGGGGAGGGGGGTGATCGATTGTGGTTAATGTGTCGATCGAGCAGGGGGGGGGGGTGAACGAATGTGGTTAGTGTGTCGATCGAGCGGGGAGGGGGGTGAACGATTGTGGTTAGTGTGTCGATCGAGCGGGGAGTGGGTGGTGCACGATTGTGGTTAGTGTGTCGATCGAGCGGGGAGGGGGTGGGTGAACGATTGTGGTTAGTGTGTCGATCAAGCGGGGAGGGGGTGGTGAACGATTGTGGTTAGTGTGTCGATCGAGCGGGGAGTGGGTGGTGAACGATTGTGGTTAGTGTGTCGATCGAGCGGGGAGTGGGTGGTGAACGATTGTGGTGAGTGTGTCGATAGAGCGGGGAAGGGGTGGTGAACGATTGTGGTTAGTGCTTCGATCGAGCGGGGAGGGAGGGGTGAACGATTGTGGTTAGTATGTCGATCGAGCGGGGAGGGGGGTGAACGATTGTAGTTAGTGTGTCGATCGAGCGGGGAGGGGGGGTGAACGTTTGTGGTTAGTGTGTCGATTGAGCGGGGAGGGGTGGTGAACGATTGTGGTTAGTGTGTCGATCGAGCGGGGAGGGGGGTGAACGATTGTGGTTAGTGTGTCGGTCGAGCGGGGAGGGGGGTGAACGATTGTGGTTAGTGTGTCGATCGAGCGGGGAGGGGGGTGAACGATTGTGGTTAGTATGTCGATCGAGCGGGGAGGGGATGGGTGAACGATTGTGGTCAGTGTGTCGATCAAGAGGGTGGGGTGGGTGAACGATTGTGGTTAGTGTGTCGATCGAGCGGGGAGGGGGTGGGTGACCGATTGTGGTTAGTGTGTCGATTGAGCGGGGAGGGTTGGTGAACGATTGTGGTTAGTGTGTCGATTGAGCGGGGAGGGGGGTGAACGATTGTGGTTAGTGTGTCGATCGAGCGGGGGGGGTGGTGAACGATTGTGGTTAGTGTGTCGATCGAGTGGGGAGGGGGTGGGTGAATGATTGTGGTTAGTGTGTCGATCGAGCGGGGAGGGGGTGGTGAAAGATTGTGGTTAGTATGTTGATCGAGCGCGGAGGGGGTCGTGAACGATTGTGGTTAGTGTGTCGATCGAGCGGGGAGGGGGTGGTGAACGATTGTGGTTAGTGTGTCGATCGAGCGGGGAGTGGGTGGTGAACGATTGTGGTTAGTGTGTCGATCGAGCGGGGAGTGGGTGGTGAACGATTGTGGTTAGTGTGTCGATCGAGCGGGGAGGGGGTGGGTGAACGATTGTGGTTAGTGTGTCGATCGAGCGGGGAGGGGCTGGGTGAACGATTGTGGTTAGTGTGTCAATCGAATGGGGTGGGGGTGGGTGAACAATTGTGGTTAGTGTGTCGATCGAGCGGGGAGGGGGTGATGAACGATTGTGGTTCGTGTGTCGATCGAGCGGGGAAGTGGGGGTGAACGATTGTGGTTAGTGCGTCGATCGAGCGGGGAGGGAGGGGGTGAACGATTGTGGTTAGTATGTCGATCGAGCGCGGAGGGGGGTGAATGATTGTGGTTAGTGTGTCGATCAAGAGGGGAGGGGGGGGTGAACGATTGTGGTTAGTGTGTCGATCGAGCGGGGAGGGGGGGGTGAACGATTGTGGTCAGTGTGTCGATTGAGCGGGGAGGGGGTGGGAGAACTATTGTGGTTATCGTGTCGATCGAGCGGTGGGGGGTGGGTTAACGATTGTGGTTAGTGTGTCGATTGAGCAGGGAGGGGGTGGGAGAACGATTGTGGTTAGTGTGTCGATCGAGCGGGGAGGGGGTGGGTGAACGATTGTGGTTAGTGTGTCGATCGAGCGGGGAGGGGGTGGGTGAACGATTGTGGTTATCATGTCGATCGAGCAGGGGTGGGGGGTGAACGATTGTGGTTAGTGTGTCGATTCAGCGGGGAGGGGGTGTTGAACGATTGTGGTTAATGTGTCGATCGAGCGGTGAGGGGGTGGTGAACGATTGTGGTTAGTGTGTCGATTCAGCGGGGAGGGGATGGGTGAACGATTGTGGTTAGAGTGTCGATTGAGCGGGGAGGGGGTGGGTGAACGTTTGTGTTTAGTGTGTCGATTCAGCGGGGAGGGGGTGGGTGGACGATTGTGGTTAGTGTGTCGATTGAGCGGGGAGGGGTGGTGAACGATTGTGGTTAGTGTGTCGATCGAGCGGGGAGGGGGGTGAACGATTGTGGTTAGTGTGTCGATCGAGCGGGGAGGGGGGTGAACGATTGTGGTTAATGTGTCGATCGAGCGGGGAGGGGGGGTGAACGATTGTGGTTAGTGTGTCATTCAAGCGGGGAGGGGGGTGAACGATTGTGGTTAGTGTGTCGATCGAGCGGGGAGGGGGTGGGTGAACGATTGTGGTTAGTGTGTCGATCGAGCGGTGAGGGGGTGGGTGAACGATTGTGGTTAGTGTCTCGATTGAGCGGGGAGGGGTGGTGAACGATTGTGGTTAGTGTGTCGATTGAACGGGGAGGGGGGTGAACGATTGTGGTTAGTGTGTCGATCGAGCGGAGATGGGGTGGGTGAACGATTGTGGTTAGTGTGTCGATCGAACGGGGAGGGGGTGGGTGAACGATTGTGGTTAGTGTGTCGATTGAGCGGGCAGGGGGTGGGTGAACGATTGTGGTTAGTGTGTTGATCGAGCGGGGAGGGGGTGGGTGAACGATTGTGGTTAGTGTGTCGATCGAGCGGGGAGGGGGTGGTGAAAGATTGTGGTTAGTGTGTTGATCGGGCGGGGAGGGGGTGGGTGAACGATTGTGGTTAGTGTGTTGATCGAGCGGGGAGGGGGTGGTGAAAGATTGTGGTTAGTGTGTTGATCGAGCGGGGTAAACGATTGTGGTTAGTGTGTCGATCGCGTGGGGAGCGGGTGGTGAACGATTGTGGTTAGTATGTCGATTGAGCGAGGAGGGGGGTGAACGATTGTGGTTAGTGTGTCGATCGAGCGGGGAGGGGTGGTGAACGATTGTGGATAGTGTGTCTATTGAGCGGGGGTGGGTGGGTGAACGATGTGGTTAGTGTGTCGATTCAGCGGCGAGGGGGTGGGTGAACAATTGTGGTGAGTATGTCGATCGAGCGGGGAGGGGGGTGAACGATTGTGGTTAGTGTGTCGATTGATCGGGGAGGGGTGGTGAACGATTGTGGTTAGTGTGTCGATCGAGCGGGGAGGGGGGTGAACGATTGTGGTTAGTGGTGTCGATCGAGCGGGGAGGGGGTGGTGAACGATTGTGGTTAGTGTGTTGATCGAGCGGGGTGAACGATTGTGGTTAGTGTGTCGATCAAGAGGGGAGGGGGGGTGAACGAATGAGGTTAGCGTGTCGATCGAGCGGGGAGCGGGTGGGTGAACGATTGTGGTTAGTGTGTCGATTGAGCGGGGAGGGGGTGGGAGAACGATTGTGGTTAGTGTGTCGATTGAGCGGGGAGGGGTGGTGAACGATTGTGGTTAGTGTGTCGATTGAGCGGGGAGGGGGTGAACGATTGTGGTTAGTGTGTCGATCGAGCGGGGAGGGGGGGTGAACGATTGTGGTTAGTGTGTCGATCGAGCGGGGGGGGGTGGTGAACGATTGTGGTTAGTGTGTCGATCGAGCGGAGAGAGGGTGGGTGAACGATTGTGGTTAGTGTGTCGATCGAGCGGGGGGAGGGGGGTGGTGAACGATTGTGGTTAGTGTGTCGATCGAGCGGGGAGGGGTGGTGAACGATTGTGGTTAGTGTGTCGATCGAGCGGGGAGGGGGGGTGAACGATTGTGGTTAGTGTGTCGATTGAGCGGGGAGGGGTGGTGAACGTTTGTGTTTAGTGTGTCGATTGAGCCGGGAGGGGTGGTGAACGATTGTGGTTAGTGTGTCGATCGAGCGGGGAGGGGGGGTGAACGATTGTGGTTAGTGTGTCGATCGAGCGGGGAGGGGGTGTGATCGATTGTGGTTAATGTGTCGATCGAGCGGGGGGGGGGGTGAACGAATGTGGTTAGTGTGTCGTTCGAGCGGGGGTGGGGGGTGAACGATTGTGGTTAGCGTGTCGATCGTGCGGGGAGGGGGGTGGTGAACGATTGTGGTTAATGTGTCGATCGAGCGGGGAGGGGGTGGTGAACGATTGTGGTTAGTGTGTCGATTTCAGCGGGGAGGGGGTGGGTGTACGATTGTGGTTAGCGTGTCTATCAAGAGGTGAGGGGGGGGTGAACGATTGTGATTAGTGTGTCGATTGAGCGGGGAGGGGGTGGGTGAACGATTGTGGTTAGTGTGTCGATTCAGCGGGGAGGGGGTGGGTGGACGATTGTGGTTCGTGTGTCGATTGAGCGGGGAGGGGTGCTGAACAATTGTGGTTAGTGTGTCGATCGAGCGGGGTGAACGATTGTGGTTAGTGTGTCGATCGAGCGGGGAGGGGGGGGTGAACGATTGTGGTTAGTGTGTCGATCGAGCGGGGAAGGGGGGGTGAACGATTGTGGTTAGTGTGTCGATCGAGCGGGGAGGGGGGGTGAACGATTGTGGTTAGTGTGGCGATTCAGCGGCGAGGGTGGTGGGTGAACGATTGTGGTTAGTGTGTCGATCGAGCGGGGAGGGGGGTGGTGAACGATTGTGGTTAGTGTGGCGATTCAGCGGCGAGGGTGGTGGGTGAACGATTGTGGTTAGTGTGTCGATCGAGCGGGGAGGGGGGGGTGAACGATTGTGGTCAGTGTGTCGATCGAGCGGGGAGGGGGTGGGAGAACTATTGTGGTTATCGTGTCGATCGAGCGGTGGGGGGGTGGGTGAACGATTGTGGTTAGTGTGTCGATTGAGCGGGGAGGGGGTGGGAGAACGATTGTGGTTAGTGTGTCGATCGAGCGGGGAGGGGGTGGGTGAACGATTGTGGTTAGTGTGTTGATCGAGCGGGGAGGTTGTGGGTGAACGATTGTGGTTATCATGTCGATCGAGCAGGGGTGGGGGGTGAACGATTGTGGTTAGTGTGTCGATTCAGCGGGGAGGGGGTGTTGAACGATTGTGGTTAATGTGTCGATCGAGCGGTGAGGGGGGGGTGAACGATTGTGGTTAGAGTGTCGATTGAGCGGGGAGGGGGTGGGTGAACGATTGTGGTTAGTGTGTCGATTCAGCGGGGAGGGGGTGGGTGGACGATTGTGGTTAGTGTGTCGATTGAGCGGGGAGGGGTGGTGAACGATTGTGGTTAGTGTGTCGATCGAGCGGGGAGGGGGGTGAACGATTGTGGTTAGTGTGTCGATCGAGCGGGGAGGGGGGTGAACGATTGTGGTTAATGTGTCGATCGAGCGGGGAGGGGGGGTGAACGATTGTGGTTAGTGTGTCATTCAAGCGGGGAGGGGGGTGAACGATTGTGGTTAGTGTGTCGATCGAGCGGGGAGGGGGTGGGTGAACGATTGTGGTTAGTGTGTCGATCGAGCGGTGAGGGGGTGGGTGAACGATTGTGGTTAGTGTCTCGATTGAGCGGGGAGGGGTGGTGAACGATTGTGGTTAGTGTGTCGATTGAGCGGGGAGGGGGGTGAACGATTGTGGTTAGTGTGTCGATCGAGCGGAGATGGGGTGGGTGAACGATTGTGGTTAGTGTGTCGATCGAACGGGGAGGGGGTGGGTGAACGATTGTGGTTAGTGTGTCGATCGAGCGGGCAGGGGGTGGGTGAACGATTGTGGTTAGTGTGTTGATCGAGCGGGGAGGGGGTGGGTGAACGATTGTGGTTAGTGTGTCGATCGAGCGGGGAGGGGGTGGTGAAAGATTGTGGTTAGTGTGTTGATCGAGCGGGGAGGGGGTGGGTGAACGATTGTGGTTAGTGTGTTGATCGAGCGGGGAGGGGGTGGTGAAAGATTGTGGTTAGTGTGTTGATCGAGCGGGGAGGGGGTGGGTGAACGATTGTGGTTAGTGTGTCGATCAAGCGGGGAGGGGGGTGAACGATTGTGGTTAGTGTGTCGATCGAGCGGGGAGGGGTGGTGAACGATTGTGGATAGTGTGTCGATCGAGCGGGGGAGGGTGGGTGAACGATGTGGTTAGTGTGTCGATTCAGCGGCGAGGGGGTGGGTGAACAATTGTGGTGAGTATGTCGATCGAGCGGGGAGGGGGGGTGAACGATTGTGGTTAGTGTGTCGATTGATCGGGGAGGGGTGTGTGAACGATTGTGGTTAGTGTGTCGATTGAGCGGGGAGGGGTGGTGAACGATTGTGGTTAGTGTGTCGATCGAGCGGGGAGAGGGGGTGAACGATTGTGGTTAGTTTGTCGATCGAGCGGGGGAGGGGGTGGTGAACGATTGTGGTTGGTGTGTTGATCGAGCGGGGTGAACGATTGTGGTTAGTGTGTCGATCAAGAGGGGAGGGGGGGTGAACGAATGAGGTTAGCGTGTCGATCGAGCGGGGAGCGGGTGGGTGTGAACGATTGTGGTTAGTGTGTCGATTGAGCGGGGAGGGGGTGCGAGAACGATTGTGGTTAGTGTGTCGATTGAGCGGGGAGGGGTGGTGAACGATTGTGGTTAGTGTGTCGATTGAGCGGGGAGGGGGTGAACGATTGTGGTTAGTGTGTCGATCGAGCGGGGAGGGGGGGTGAACGATTGTGGTTAGTGTGTCGATCGAGCGGGGGGGGGTGGTGAACGATTGTGGTTAGTGTGTCGATCGAGCGGAGAGAGGGTGGGTGAACGATTGTGGTTAGTGTGTCGATCGAGCGGGGGGAGGGGGTGGTGAACGATTGTGGTTAGTGCTTCGATCGAGCGGGGAGGGAGGGGTGAACGATTGTGGTTAGTATGTCGATCGAGCGGGGAGGGGGGTGAACGATTGTAGTTAGTGTGTCGATCGAGCGGGGAGGGGGGGTGAACGTTTGTGGTTAGTGTGTCGATTGCGCGGGGAGGGGGTGGGTGAACGATTGTGGTTAGTGTGTCGATTCAGCGGGGAGGGGTGGGTGAACGATTGTGGTTAGTGTGTCGATTGAACGGGGAGGGGTGGTGAACGATTGTGGTTAGTGTGTCGATTGAGCGGGGAGGGGTGGTGAACGATTGTGGTTAGTGTGTCGATCGAGCGGGGAGGGGGGTGAACGATTGTGGTTAGTGTGTCGGTCGAGCGGGGAGGGGGGTGAACGATTGTGGTTAGTGTGTCGATCGAGCGGGGAGGGGGGTGAACGATTGTGGTTAGTGTGTCGATCGAGCGGGGAGGGGATGGGTGAACGATTGTGGTCAGTGTGTCGATCAAGAGGGTGGGGGGGGGTGAACGATTGTGGTTAGTGTGTCGATCGAGCGGGGAGGGGGTGGGTGACCGATTGTGGTTAGTGTGTCGATTGAGCGGGGAGGGTTGGTGAACGATTGTGGTTAGTGTGTCGATTGAGCGGGGAGGGGGGTGAACGATTGTGGTTAGTGTGTCGATCGAGCGGGGAGGAGGGGTGAACGATTGTGGTTAGTGTGTCGATCGAGCGGGGGGGTGGTGAACGATTGAGGTTAGTGTGTCGATCGAGTGGGGAGGGGGTGGGTGAATGATTGTGGTTAGTGTGTCGATCGAGCGGGGAGGGGGTGGTGAAAGATTGTGGTTAGTATGTTGATCGAGCGCGGAGGGGGTCGTGAACGATTGTGGTTAGTGTGTCCGATCGAGCGGGGAGGGGGTGGTGAACGATTGTGGTTAGTGTGTCGATCGAGCGGGGAGTGGGTGGTGAACGATTGTGGTTAGTGTGTCGATCGAGCGGGGAGGGGGTGGGTGAACGATTGTGGTTAGTGTGTCGATCGAGCGGGGAGGGGCTGGGTGAACGATTGTGGTTAGTGTGTCAATCGAATGGGGGAGGGGGTGGGTAAACAATTGTGGTTAGTGTGTCGATCGAGCGGGCAGGGGGTGGGTGAACAATTGTGGTTAGTGTGTCGATCGAGCGGGGAGGGGGTGATGAACGACTGTGGTTCGTGTGTCGATCGAGCGGGGAAGTGGGGGTGAACGATTGTGGTTAGTGCGTCGATCGAGCGGGGAGGGAGGGGGTGAACGATTGTGGTTAGTATGTCGATCGAGCGCGGAGGGGGTGAATGATTGTGGTTAGTGTGTCGATCGAGCGGGGAGGGGGTGGGAGAACTATTGTGGTTATCGTGTCGATCGAGCGGTGGGGGGGTGGGTGAACGATTGTGGTTAGTGTGTCGATTCAGCGGGGAGGGGGTGTTGAACGATTGTGGTTAATGTGTCGATCGAGCGGTGGGGGGGGTGGTGAACGATTGTGGTTAGTGTGTCGATTGAGCGGGGAGGGGGGTGGGAGAACGATTGTGGTTAGTGTGTCGATCGAGCGGGGAGGGGGTGGGTGAACGATTGTGGTTAGTGTGTCGATCGAGCGGGGAGGGGGTGGGTGAACGATTGTGGTTATCATGTCGATCGAGCAGGGGTGGGGGTGTGAACGATTGTGGTTAGTGTGTCGATTCAGCGGGGAGGGGGTGTTGAACGATTGTGGTTAATGTGTCGATCGAGCGGTGAGGGGGTGGTGAACGATTGTGGTTAGTGTGTCGATTCAGCGGGGAGGGGATGGGTGAACGATTGTGGTTAGTGTGTCGATCAAGAGGCGAGGGGGGGGTGAACGATTGTGGTTAGAGTGTCGATTGAGCGGGGAGGGGGTGGGTGAACGATTGTGGTTAGTGTGTCGATTCAGCGGGGAGGGGGTGGGTGGACGATTGTGGTTAGTGTGTCGATTGAGCGGGGAGGGGTGGTGACACAGTGAGCACGTGACGGGGAGGGGGGTGAACGATTGTGGTTAGTGTGTCGATCGAGCGGGGAGGGGGGTGAACGATTGTGGTTAATGTGTCGATCGAGCGGGGAGGGGGGGTGAACGATTGTGGTTAGTGTGTCATTCAAGCGGGGAGGGGGGGTGAACGATTGTGGTTAGTGTGTCGATCGAGCGGAGATGGGGTGGGTGAACGATTGTGGTTAGTGTGTCGATCGAACGGGGAGGGGGTGGGTGAACGATTGTGGTTAGTGTGTCGATCGAGCGGGCAGGGGGTGGGTGAACGATTGTGGTTAGTGTGTTGATCGAGCGGGGAGCGGGTGGGTGAACGATTGTGGTTAGTGTGTCGATCGAGCGGGGAGGGGGTGGTGAAAGATTGTGGTTAGTGTGTTGATCGAGCGGGGAGGGGGGTGGGTGAACGATTGTGGTTAGTGTGTTGATCGAGCGGGGAGGGGGTGGTGAAAGATTGTGGTTAGTGTGTTGATCGAGCGGGGTAAACGATTGTGGTTAGTGTGTCGATCGCGTGGGGAGGGGGTGGGTGAACGATTGTGGTTAGTGTGTCGATCAAGCGGGGAGCGGGTGGTGAACGATTGTGGTTAGTGTGTCGATTGAGCGGGGAGGGGGGTGAATGATTGTGGTTAGTGTGTCGATCGAGCGGGGAGGGGGTGGGAGAACTATTGTGGTTATCGTGTCGATCGAGCGGTGGGGGGTGGGTGAACGATTGTGGTTAGTGTGTCGATTCAGCGGGGAGGGGTGTTGAACGATTGTGGTTAATGTGTCGATCGAGCGGTGAGGGGGTGGTGAACGATTGTGGTTAGTGTGTCGATTGAGCGGGGAGGGGGTGGGAGAACGATTGTGGTTAGTGTGTCGATCGAGCGGGGAGGGGGTGGGTGAACGATTGTGGTTAGTGTGTCGATCGAGCGGGGAGGGGGTGGTGTGAACGATTGTGGTTAGTGTGTCGATCGAGCGGGGAGGGGGGTGGGTGAACGATTGTGGTTATCATGTCGATCGAGCAGGGGTGGGGGGTGAACGATTGTGGTTAGTGTGTCGATTCAGCGGGGAGGGGGTGTTGAACGATTGTGGTTAATGTGTCGATCGAGCGGGTGAGGGGGTGGTGAACGATTGTGGTTAGTGTGTCGATTCAGCGGGGGAGGGGATGGTGTGTGAACGATTGTGGTTAGTGTGTCGATCAAGAGGCGAGGGGGGGGGTGAACGATTGTGGTTAGAGTGTCGATCGAGCGGGGAGGGGGGGTGAACGATTGTGGTTAGTGTGTCGATCGAGCGGGGGAGGGGGGGTGAACGATTGTGGTTAATGTGTCGATCGAGCGGGGAGGGGGGGTGAACGATTGTGGTTAGTGTGTCATTCAAGCGGGGAGGGGGTGTGAACGATTGTGGTTAGTGTGTCGATCGAGCGGAGATGGGGTGGGTGAACGATTGTGGTTAGTGTGTCGATCGAAGACGGGGAGGGGGTGGGTGAACGATTGTGGTTAGTGTGTCGATCGAGCGGGCAGGGGGTGGGTGAACGATTGTGGTTAGTGTGTTGATCGAGCGGGGAGCGGGTGGGTGAACGATTGTGGTTAGTGTGTCGATCGAGCGGGGAGGGGGTGGTGAAAGATTGTGGTTAGTGTGTTGATCGAGCGGGGAGGGGGTGGTGAACGATTGTGGTTAGTGTGTTGATCGAGCGGGGAGGGGGTGGTGAAAGATTGTGGTTAGTGTGTTGATCGAGCGGGGTAAACGATTGTGGTTAGTGTGTCGATCGCGTGGGGAGGGGGTGGGGTGAACGATTGTGGTTAGTGTGTCGATCAAGCGGGGAGCGGGTGGTGAACGATTGTGGTTAGTATGTCGATTGAGCGGGGAGGGGGGGTGAACGATTGTGGTTAGTGTGTCGATCGAGCGGGGAGGGGTGGGTGAACGATTGTGGATAGTGTGTCGATTGAAGCGGGGGAGGGTGGGGTGAACGATGTGGTTAGTGTGTCGATTCAGCGGCGAGGGGGTGGGTGAACAATTGTGGTGAGTATGTCGATCGAGCGGGGAGGGGGGGTGAACGATTGTGGTTAGTGTGTCGATTGATCGGGGAGGGGTGGTGAACGATTGTGGTTAGTGTGTCGATTGAGCGGGGAGGGGTGGTGAACGATTGTGGTTAGTGTGTCGATCGAGCGGGGAGGGTGGTGAACGATTGTGGTTAGTGTGTCGATCGAGCGGGGGAGGGGGTGGGTGAACGATTGTGGTTAGTGTGTTGATCGAGCGGGGTGAACGATTGTGGTTAGTGTGTCGATCAAGAGGGGAGGGGGGGGTGAACGAATGAGGTTAGCGTGTCGATCGAGCGGGGAGCGGTGGGTGAACGATTGTGGTTAGTGTGTCGATTGAGGCGGGGAGGGGGTGGGAGAACGATTGTGGTTAGTGTGTCGATAGAGCGGGGAGGGGTGGTGAACGATTGTGGTTAGTGTGTCGATCGAGCGGGGGGGGGTGGTGAATGATTGTGGTTAGTGTGTCGATCGAGCGGAGAGAGGGTGGGTGAACGATTGTGGTTAGTGTGTCGATCGAGCGGGGGGAGGGGTGGTGAACGATTGTGGTTAGTGTGTCGATCGAGCGGGGAGGGGGGTGGTGAACGATTCTGGTTAGTGTGTCGATCGAGCGGGGAGGGGGTGTGAACGATTGTGGTTAGTGTGTCGATTGAGCGGGGAGGGGTGGTGAACGTTTGTGGTTAGTGTGTCGATTGCGCCGGGAGGGGTGGTGAACGATTGTGGTTAGGTGTGTCGATCGAGCGGGGAGGGGGGTGAACGATTGTGGTTAGTGTGTCGATCGAGCGGGGAGGGGGGTGATCGATTGTGGTTAATGTGTCGATCGAGCAGGGGGGGGGGGTGAACGAATGTGGTTAGTGTGTCGATCGAGCGGGGAGGGGGGGTGAACGATTGTGGTTAGTGTGTCGATCGAGCGGGGGAGTGGGTGGTGCACGATTGTGGTTAGTGTGTCGATCGAGCGGGGAGGGGGTGGGTGAACGATTGTGGTTAGTGTGTCGATCAAGCGGGGAGGGGGGTGGTGAACGATTGTGGTTAGTGTGTCGATCGAGCGGGGAGTGGGTGGTGAACGATTGTGGTTAGTGTGTCGATCGAGCGGGGAGTGGGTGGTGAACGATTGTGGTGAGTGTGTCGATAGAGCGGGGAAGGGGTGGGTGAACGATTGTGGTTAGTGCTTCGATCGAGCGGGGGAGGGAGGGGTGAACGATTGTGGTTAGTATGTCGATCGAGCGGGGAGGGGGGTGAACGATTGTAGTTAGTGTGTCGATCGAGCGGGGAGGGGGGTGAACGTTTGTGGTTAGTGTGTCGATTGCGCGGGGAGGGGGTGGTGTGAACGATTGTGGTTAGTGTGTCGATTCAGCGGGGAGGGGGGTGGGTGAACGATTGTGGTTAGTGTGTCGATTGAACGGGGAGGGGTGGTGAACGATTGTGGTTAGTGTGTCGATTGAGCGGGGAGGGGTGGTGAACGATTGTGGTTAGTGTGTCGATCGAGCGGGGGAGGGGGGGTGAACGATTGAGGTTAGTGTGTCGGTCGAGCGGGGAGGGGGGTGAACGATTGTGGTTAGTGTGTCGATCGAGCGGGGAGGGGGGTGAACGATTGTGGTTAGTGTGTCGATCGAGCGGGGAGGGGATGGGTGAACGATTGTGGTCAGTGTGTCGATCAAGAGGGTGGGGGGGGTGAACGATTGTGGTTAGTGTGTCGATCGAGCGGGGAGGGGGTGGGTGACCGATTGTGGTTAGTGTGTCGATTGAGCGGGGAGGGTTGGTGAACGATTGTGGTTAATGTGTCGATCGAGCGGGGAGGAGGGGTGAACGATTGTGGTTAGTGTGTCGATCGAGCGGGGGGGTGGTGAACGATTGTGGTTAGTGTGTCGATCGAGTGGGGAGGGGGTGGGTGAATGATTGTGGTTAGTGTGTCGATCGAGCGGGGAGGGGGTGGTGAAAGATTGTGGTTAGTATGTTGATCGAGCTCGGAGGGGGTCGTGAACGATTGTGGTTAGTGTGTCGATCGAGCGGGGAGGGGGTGGTGAACGATTGTGGTTAGTGTGTCGATCGAGCGGGGAGTGGGTGGTGAACGATTGTGGTTAGTGTGTCGATCGAGCGGGGAGGGGGGTGGGTGAACGATTGTGGTTAGTGTGTCGATCGAGCGGGGAGGGGGTGGGTGAACGATTGTGGTTAGTGTGTCAATCGAATGGGGAGGGGGTGGGTGAACAATTGTGGTTCGTGTGTTCGATCGAGCGGGCAGGGGGTGGGTGAACAATTGTGGTTAGTGTGTCGATCGAGCGGGGAGGGGGTGATGAACGATTGTGGTTCGTGTGTCGATCGAGCGGGGAAGTGGGGGGTGAACGATTGTGGTTAGTGCGTCGATCGAGCGGGGAGGGAGGGTGAACGATTGTGGTTAGTATGTCGATCGAGCGCGGAGGGGGGTGAATGATTGTGGTTAGTGTGTCGATCGAGCGAAGAGAAGGGGTGAACGATTGTGGTTAGTGTGTCGATCAAGAGGCGAGGGGGGGGTGAACGATTGTGGTTAGAGTGTCGATTGAGCGGGGAGGGGGTGGGTGAACGATTGTGGTTAGTGTGTCGATTCAGCGGGGAGGGGGTGGGTGGACGATTGTGGTTAGTGTGTCGATTGAGCGGGGAGGGGTGGTGAACGATTGTGGTTAGTGTGTCGATCGAGCGGGGAGGGGGGTGTGAACGATTGTGGTTAGTGTGTCGATCAAGCGGGGAGCGGGGTGGTGAACGATTGTGGTTAGTGTGTCGATTGAGCGGGGAGGGGGGTGAATGATTGTGGTTAGTGTGTCGATCGAGCGGGGAGGGGGTGGGAGAACTATTGTGGTTATCGTGTCGATCGAGCGGTGGGGGGTGGGTGAACGATTGTGGTTATTGTGTCGATTCAGCGGGGAGGGGGTGTTGAACGATTGTGGTTAATGTGTCGATCGAGCGGTGAGGGGGTGGTGAACGATTGTGGTTAGTGTGTCGATTGAGCGGGGAGGGGGTGGGAGAACGATTGTGGTTAGTGTGTCGATCGAGCGGGGAGGGGGTGGGTGAACGATTGTGGTTAGTGTGTCGATCGAGCGGGGAGGGGGTGGGTGAACGATTGTGGTTAGTGTGTCGATCGAGCGGGGAGGGGGTGGGTGAACGATTGTGGTTATCATGTCGATCGAGCAGGGGTGGGGGGTGAACGATTGTGGTTAGTGTGTCGATTCAGCGGGGAGGGGGTGTTGAACGATTGTGGTTAATGTGTCGATCGAGCGGTGAGGGGGTGGTGAACGATTGTGGTTAGTGTGTCGATTCAGCGGGGAGGGGATGGGTGAACGATTGTGGTTAGTGTGTCGATCAAGAGGCGAGGGGGGGGTGAACGATTGTGGTTAGAGTGTCGATTGAGCGGGGAGGGGGTGGGTGAACGATTGTGGTTAGTGTGTCGATTCAGCGGGGAGGGGGTGGTGGTGACGATTGTGGTTAGTGTGTCGATTGAGCGGGGAGGGGTGGTGAACGATTGTGGTTAGTGTGTCGATCGAGCGGGGAGGGGGGTGAACGATTGTGGTTAGTGTGTCGATCGAGCGGGGAGGGGGGGTGAACGATTGTGGTTAATGTGTCGATCGAGCGGGGAGGGGGGTGAACGATTGTGGTTAGTGTGTCATTCAAGCGGGGAGGGGGGTGAACGATTGTGGTTAGTGTGTCGATCGAGCGGAGATGGGGTGGGTGAACGATTGTGGTTAGTGTGTCGATCGAACGGGGAGGGGGTGGTGAACGATTGTGGTTAGTGTGTCGATCGAGCGGGCAGGGGGTGGTGTGAACGATTGTGGTTAGTGTGTTGATCGAGCGGGGAGCGGGTGGGTGAACGATTGTGGTTAGTGTGTCGATCGAGCGGGGAGGGGGTGGTGAAAGATTGTGGTTAGTGTGTTGATCGAGCGGGGAGGGGGTGGGTGAACGATTGTGGTTAGTGTGTTGATCGAGCGGGGAGGGGGGTGGTGAAAGATTGTGGTTAGTGTGTTGATCGAGCGGGGTAAACGATTGTGTTTAGTCGTGTCGATCGCGTGGGGAGGGGGTGGTGAACGATTGTGGTTAGTGTGTCGATCAAGCGGGGAGCGGGTGGTGAACGATTGTGGTTAGTATGTCGATTGAGCGGGGAGGGGGGTGAACGATTGTGGTTAGTGTGTCGATCGAGCGGGGAGGGGTGGTGAACGATTGTGGATAGTGTGTCGATTGAGCGGGGGAGGGGTGGGTGAACGATGTGGTTAGTATGTCGATTCAGCGGCGAGGGGGTGGGTGAACAATTGTGGTGAGTATGTCGATCGAGGCGGGGAGGGGGGTGAACGATTGTGGTTAGTGTGTCGATTGATCGGGGAGGGGTGGTGAACGATTGTGGTTAGTGTGTCGATTGAGCGGGGGAGGGGTGGTGAACGATTGTGGTTAGTGTGTCGATCGAGCGGGGAGGGGTGTGTGAACGATTGTGGTTAGTGTGTCGATCGAGCGGGGGAGGGGGTGGTGAACGATTGTGGTTAGTGTGTTGATCGAGGGGCGGGTGGAACGATTGTGGTTAGTGTGTCGATCAAGAGGGGAGGGGGGGGTGAACGAATGAGGTTAGCGTGTCGATCGAGCGGGGGAGCGGGGTGGGTGAACGATTGTGGTTAGTGTGTCGATTGAGCGGGGAGGGGGTGGGAGAACGATTGTGGTTAGTGTGTCGATCGAGCGGGGAGGGGTGGTGAACGATTGTGGTTAGTGTGTCGATCGAGCGGGAGGGGTGGTGAACGATTGTGGTTAGTGTGTCGATCGAGCGGAGAGAGGGTGGGTGAACGATTGTGGTTAGTGTGTCGATCGAGCGGGGGGGAGGGGGTGGTGAACGATTGTGGTTAGTGTGTCGATCGAGCGGGGAGGGGGTGGTGAACGATTGTGGGTTAGTGTGTCGATCGAGCGGGGAGGGGGGTGAACGATTGTGGTTAGTGTGTCGATTGAGCGGGGAGGGGTGGTGAACGTTTGTGGTTAGTGTGTCGATTGCGCCGGGAGGGGTGGGTGAACGATTGTGGTTAGTGTGTCGATCGAGCGGGGAGGGGGGTGAACGATTGTGGTTAGTGTGTCGATCGAGCGGGGAGGGGGGTGATCGATTGTGGTTAATGTGTCGATCGAGCAGGGGGGGGGTGAACGAATGTGGTTAGTGTGTCGATCGAGCGGGGAGGGGGGTGAACGATTGTGGTTAGTGTGTCGATCGAGCGGGGAGTGGGTGGTGCACGATTGTGGTTAGTGTGTCGATCGAGCGGGGAGGGGGTGGGTGAACGATTGTGGTTAGTGTGTCGATCAAGCGGGGGAGGGGGTGGTGAACGATTGTGGTTAGTGTGTCGATCGAGCGGGGAGTGGGTGGTGAACGATTGTGGTTAGTGTGTCGATCGAGCGGGGGAGTGGGGTGGTGAACGATTGTGGTGAGTGTGTCGATAGAGCGGGAAGGGGTGGTGAACGATTGTGGTTAGTGCTTCGATCGAGCGGGGAGGGAGGGGGTGAACGATTGTGGTTAGTATGTCGATCGAGCGGGGAGGGGGGTGAACGATTGTAGTTAGTGTGTCGATCGAGCGGGGAGGGGGGGTGAACGTTTGTGGTTAGTGTGTCGATTGCGCGGGGGAGGGGGTGGGTGAACGATTGTGGTTAGTGTGTCGATTCAGCGGGGAGGGGTGGGTGAACGATTGTGGTTAGTGTGTCGATTGAACGGGGAGGGGTGGTGAACGATTGTGGTTAGTGTGTCGATTGAGCGGGGAGGGGTGGTGAACGATTGTGGTTAGTGTGTCGATCGAGCGGGGAGGGGGGTGAACGATTGTGGTTAGTGTGTCGGTCGAGCGGGGAGGGGGGTGAACGATTGTGGTTAGTGTGTCGATCGAGCGGGGAGGGGGGTGAACGATTGTGGTTAGTGTGTCGATCGAGCGGGGAGGGGATGGGTGAACGATTGTGGTCAGTGTGTCGATCAAGAGGGTGGGGGGGGTGAACGATTGTGGTTAGTGTGTCGATCGAGCGGGGAGGGGGTGGGTGACCGATTGTGGTTAGTGTGTCGATTGAGCGGGGAGGGTTGGTGAACGATTGTGGTTAATGTGTCGATCGAGCGGGGAGGAGGGGGTGAACGATTGTGGTTAGTGTGTCGATCGAGCGGGGGGGTGGTGAACGATTGTGGTTAGTGTGTCGATCGAGTGGGGAGGGGGTGGGTGAATGATTGTGGTTAGTGTGTCGATCGAGCGGGGAGGGGGTGGTGAAAGATTGTGGTTAGTATGTCGATCGAGCGCGGAGGGGGTCGTGAACGATTGTGGTTAGTGTGTCGATCGAGCGGGGAGGGGGTGGTGAACGATTGTGGTTAGTGTGTCGATCGAGCGGGGAGTGGGTGGTGAACGATTGTGGTTAGTGTGTCGATCGAGCGGGGAGGGGGTGGGTGAACGATTGTGGTTAGTGTGTCGATCGAGCGGGGAGGGGGTGGGTGAACGATTGTGGTTAGTGTGTCAATCGAATGGGGAGGGGGTGGGTGAACAATTGTGGTTAGTGTGTCGATCGAGCGGGCAGGGGGTGGGTGAACAATTGTGGTTAGTGTGTCGATCGAGCGGGGAGGGGGTGATGAACGATTGTGGTTCGTGTGTCGATCGAGCGGGGAAGTGGGGGGTGAACGATTGTGGTTAGTGCGTCGATCGAGCGGGGAGGGAGGGGTGAACGATTGTGGTTAGTATGTCGATCGAGCGCGGAGGGGGGTGAATGATTGTGGTTAGTGTGTCGATCGAGCGAAGAGAAGGGGTGAACGATTGTGGTTAGTGTGTCGATCAAGAGGCGAGGGGGGGGTGAACGATTGTGGTTAGAGTGTCGATTGAGCGGGGAGGGGGTGGGTGAACGATTGTGGTTAGTGTGTCGATTCAGCGGGGAGGGGGTGGGTGGACGATTGTGGTTAGTGTGTCGATTGAGCGGGGAGGGGTGGTGAACGATTGTGGTTAGTGTGTCGATCGAGCGGGGAGGGGGGGTGAACGATTGTGGTTAGTGTGTCGATCGAGCGGGGAGGGGGGTGAACGATTGTGGTTAGTGTGTCGATCGAGCGGGGAGGGGGGTGAACGATTGTGGTTAGTGTGTCGATCGAGCGGGGAGGGGGGTGAACGATTGTGGTTAGTGTGTCGATCGAGCGGGGAGGGGGGTGAACGATTGTGGTTAATGTGTCGATCGAGCGGGGGAGGGGGGGGTGAACGATTGTGGTTAGTGTGTCATTCAAGCGGGGAGGGGGGTGAACGATTGTGGTTAGTGTGTCGATCGAGCGGGGAGGGGGTGGGTGAACGATTGTGGTTAGTGTGTCGATCGAGCGGTGAGGGGGTGGGTGAACGATTGTGGTTAGTGTCTCGATTGAGCGGGGAGGGGTGGTGAACGATTGTGGTTAGTGTGTCCATTGAGCGGGGAGGGGGGTGAACGATTGTGGTTAGTGTGTCGATCGAGCGGAGATGGGGTGGGTGAACGATTGTGGTTAGTGTGTCGATCGAACGGGGAGGGGGTGGGTGAACGATTGTGGTTAGTGTGTCGATCGAGCGGGCAGGGGGTGGGGTGAACGATTGTGGTTAGTGTGTTGATCGAGCGGGGAGCGGGTGGGTGAACGATTGTGGTTAGTGTGTCGATCGAGCGGGGAGGGGGTGGTGAAAGATTGTGGTTAGTGTGTTGATCGAGCGGGGAGGGGGTGGGTGAACGATTGTGGTTAGTGTGTTGATCGAGCGGGGAGGGGGTGGTGAAAGATTGTGGTTAGTGTGTTGATCGAGCGGGGTAAACGATTGTGGTTAGTGTGTCGATCGCGTGGGGAGGGGGTGGGTGAACGATTGTGGTTAGTGTGTCGATCAAGCGGGGAGCGGGTGGTGAACGATTGTGGTTAGTATGTCGATTGAGCGGGGAGGGGGGTGAACGATTGTGGTTAGTGTGTCGATCGAGCGGGGAGGGGTGGTGAACGATTGTGGATAGTGTGTCGATTGAGCGGGGGAGGGTGGGTGAACGATGTGGTTAGTGTGTCGATTCAGCGGCGAGGGGGTGGGTGAACAATTGTGGTGAGTATGTCGATCGAGCGGGGAGGGGGGGTGAACGATTGTGGTTAGTGTGTCGATTGATCGGGGAGGGGTGGTGAACGATTGTGGTTAGTGTGTCGATTGAGCGGGGAGGGGTGGTGAACGATTGTGGTTAGTGTGTCGATCGAGCGGGGAGGGGGGTGAACGATTGTGGTTAGTGTGTCGATCGAGCGGGGAGGGGGTGGTGAACGATTGTGGTTAGTGTGTTGATCGAGCGGGGTGAACGATTGTGGTTAGTGTGTCGATCAAGAGGGGAGGGAGGGTGAACGAATGAGGTTAGCGTGTCGATCGAGCGGGGAGCGGGTGGGTGAACGATTGTGGTTAGTGTGTCGATTGAGCGGGGAGGGGGTGGGAGAACGATTGTGGTTAGTGTGTCGATCGAGCGGAGAGAGGGTGGGTGAACGATTGTGGTTAGTGTGTCGATCGAGCGGGGGGAGGGGGTGGTGAACGATTGTGGTTAGTGTGTCAATCGAGCGGGGAGGGGGTGGTGAACGATTGTGGTTAGTGTGTCGATCGAGCGGGGAGGGGGGTGAACGATTGTGGTTAGTGTGTCGATCGAGCGGGGAGGGGGGTGAACGATTGTGGTTAGTGTGTCGATTGAGCGGGGAGGGGTGGTGAACGTTTGTGGTTAGTGTGTCGATTGCGCCGGGAGGGGTGGTGAACGATTGTGGTTAGTGTGTCGATCGAGCGGGGAGGGGGGTGAACGATTGTGGTTAGTGTGTCGATCGAGCGGGGAGGGGGTGTGATCGATTGTGGTTAATGTGTCGATCGAGCAGGGGGGGGGGGTGAACGAATGTGGTTAGTGTGTCGATCGAGCGGGGAGGGGGGTGAACGATTGTGGTTAGTGTGTCGATCGAGCGGGGAGTGGGTGGTGCACGATTGTGGTTAGTGTGTCGATCGAGCGGGGAGGGGGTGGGTGAACGATTGTGGTTAGTGTGTCGATCAAGCGGGGAGGGGGTGGTGAACGATTGTGGTTAGTGTGTCGATCGAGCGGGGAGTGGGTGGTGAACGATTGTGGTTAGTGTGTCGATCGAGCGGGGAGTGGGTGGTGAACGATTGTGGTGAGTGTGTCGATAGAGCGGGGAAGGGGTGGTGAACGATTGTGGTTAGTGCTTCGATCGAGCGGGGAGGGAGGGGGTGAACGATTGTGGTTAGTATGTCGATCGAGCGGGGAGGGGGGGTGAACGATTGTAGTTAGTGTGTCGATCGAGCGGGGAGGGGGGGTGAACGTTTGTGGTTAGTGTGTCGATTGCGCGGGGAGGGGGTGGGTGAACGATTGTGGTTAGTGTGTCGATTCAGCGGGGAGGGGGTGGTGAACGATTGTGGTTAGTGTGTCGATTGAACGGGGAGGGGTGGTGAACGATTGTGGTTAGTGTGTCGATTGAGCGGGGAGGGGTGGTGAACGATTGTGGTTAGTGTGTCGATCGAGCGGGGAGGGGGGTGAACGATTGTGGTTAGTGTGTCGGTCGAGCGGGGAGGGGGGTGAACGATTGTGGTTAGTGTGTCGATCGAGCGGGAGGGGGGGTGAACGATTGTGGTTAGTGTGTCGATCAAGAGGGTGGGGGGGGTGAACGATTGTGGTTAGTGTGTCGATCGAGCGGGGAGGGGGTGGGTGACCGATTGTGGTTAGTGTGTCGATTGAGCGGGGAGGGTTGGTGAACGATTGTGGTTAGTGTGTCGATTGAGCGGGGAGGGGGGTGAACGATTGTGGTTAATGTGTCGATCGAGCGGGGAGGAGGGGTGAACGATTGTGGTTAGTGTGTCGATCGAGCGGGGGGGTGGTGAACGATTGTGGTTAGTGTGTCGATCGAGTGGGGAGGGGGTGGGTGAATGATTGTGGTTAGTGTGTCGATCGAGCGGGGAGGGGGTGGTGAAAGATTGTGGTTAGTATGTTGATCGAGCGCGGAGGGGGTCGTGAACGATTGTGGTTAGTGTGTCGATCGAGCGGGGAGGGGGGTGGTGAACGATTGTGGTTAGTGTGTCGATCGAGCGGGGAGTGGGTGGTGAACGATTGTGGTTAGTGTGTCGATCGAGCGGGGAGGGGGTGGGTGAACGATTGTGGTTAGTGTGTCGATCGAGCGGGGAGGGGCTGGGTGAACGATTGTGGTTAGTGTGTCAATCGAATGGGGAGGGGGGTGGGTGAACAATTGTGGTTAGTGTGTCGATCGAGCGGGCAGGGGGTGGGTGAACAATTGTGGTTAGTGTGTCGATCGAGCGGGGAGGGGGTGATGAACGATTGTGGTTCGTGTGTCGATCGAGCGGGGAAGTGGGGGTGAACGATTGTGGTTAGTGCGTCGATCGAGCGGGGAGGGAGGGGGTGAACGATTGTGGTTAGTATGTCGATCGAGCGCGGAGGGGGGTGAATGATTGTGGTTAGTGTGTCGATCGAGCGAAGAGAAGGGGTGAACGATTGTGGTTAGTGTGTCGATCAAGAGGGGAGGGGGGGGTGAACGATTGTGGTTAGTGTGTCGATCGAGCGGGGAGGGGGTGGGTGAACTATTGTGGTTAGTGTGTCGATTGAGCGGGGAGGGGGTGGGTGAACGATTGTGGTTAGTGTGTCGATCGAGCGGAGAGTGGATGGGTGAACAATTGTGGTTATCGTGTCGATCGAGCGGGGAGGGGTGGGTGAACGATTGTGGTTAGTGTGACGATCGAGCGGGGAGGGGGTGGTGAACGATTGTGGTGAGTGTGTCGATAGAGCGGGGAAGGGGTGGTGAACGATTGTGGTTAGTGCGTCGATCGAGCGGGGAGGGAGGGGTGAACGATTGTGGTTAGTATGTCGATCGAGCGGGGAGGGGGGTGAACGACTGTGGTTAGTGTGTCGATCGAGCGGGGAGGGGGGGTGAACGTTTGTGGTTAGTGTGTCGATTGAGCGGGGAGGGGGTGGGTGAACGATTGTGGTTAGTGTGTCGATTGAACGGGGAGGGGTGGTGAACGATTGTGGTTAGTGTGTCGATTGAGCGGGGAGGGGGTGGTGAAAGATTGTGGTTAGTGTGTTGATCGAGCGGGGAGGGGGTGGTGAACGAATATGGTTAGTGTGTCGATCGAGCGGGGAGGGGGTGGTGAACGATTGTGGTTAGTGTGTCGATCGAGCGGGGAGGGGGTGGTGAACGATTGTGGTCTGTGTGTCGATTGAGCGGGGTAGCGGGGGTGAACGATTGTGGTTAGTGCGTCGATCGAGCGGGGAGGGAGGGGGTGAACGATTGTGGTTAGTATGTCGATCCAGCGGGGAGGGGGCTGAACGATTGTGGTTAGTGTGTCGATCGAGCGGGGAGGGGGGGGTGAACGATTGTGGTCAGTGTGTCGATCAAGAGGGTGGGGGGGGGTGAACGATTGTGGTTAGTGTTTCGATCGAGCGGGGAGAGGGTGGGTGAACGATTGTGGTTAGTGTGTCGATCGAGCGGGGAGGGGGGGTGAACGATTGTGGTTAGTGTGTCGATCGAGCGGGGAGGTGGGTGAACGATTGTGGTTAGTGTGTCGATCGAGCGGGGAGGGGGGTGAACGATTGTGGTTAGTGTGTCGATCGAGCGGGGTGGGGGGGTGAACGATTGTGGTTAGTGTGTCGATCGAGCGGGGAGGGGATGGGTGAACGATTGTGGTCAGTGTGTCGATCGAGCGGGGAGGGGTTGGGTGAACGATTGTGGTTAGTGTGTCGATCGAGCGGGGAGGGGGTGGTGAAAGATTGTGGTTAGTGTGTTGATCGAGCGGGGAGGGGGTGGTGAACGAATATGGTTAGTGTGTCGATCGAGCGGGGAGGGGGTGGTGAACGATTGTGGTTAGTGTGTCGATCGAGCGGGGAGGGGGTGGTGAACGATTGTGGTCCGTGTGTCAATCGAGCGGGGAAGCGGGGGTGAACGATTGTGGTTAGTGCGTCGATCGAGCGGGGCGGGAGGGGGTGAACGATTGTGGTTAGTATGTCGATCCAGCGGGGAGGGGGCTGAACGATTGTGGTTAGTGTGTCGATCGAGCGGGGAGGGGGGGGTGAACGATTGTGGTCAGTGTGTCGATCAAGAGGGTGGGGGGGGGTGAACGATTGTGGTTAGTGTGTCGATCGAGCGGGGAGGGGGGTGAACGATTGTGGTTAGTGTGTCGATCGAGCGGGGAGGGGGGTGAACGATTGTGGTTAGTGTGTCGATCGAGCGGGGAGGGGGGTGAACGATTGTGGTTAGTGTGTCGATCGAGCGGGGAGGGGGGTGAACGATTGTGGTTAGTGTGTCGATCGAGCGGGGAGGGGGGTGAACGATTGTGGTTAGTGTGTCGATCGAGCGGGGAGGGGGGTGAACGATTGTGGTTAATGTGTCGATCGAGCGGGGAGGGGGGGTGAACGATTGTGGTTAGTGTGTCATTCAAGCGGGGAGGGGGGTGAACGATTGTGGTTAGTGTGTCGATCGAGCGGGGAGGGGGTGGGTGAACGATTGTGGTTAGTGTGTCGATCGAGCGGTGAGGGGGTGGGTGAACGATTGTGGTTAGTGTCTCGATTGAGCGGGGAGGGGTGGTGAACGATTGTGGTTAGTGTGTCCATTGAGCGGGGAGGGGGGGTGAACGATTGTGGTTAGTGTGTCGATCGAGCGGAGATGGGGTGGGTGAACGATTGTGGTTAGTGTGTCGATCGAACGGGGAGGGGGTGGGTGAACGATTGTGGTTAGTGTGTCGATCGAGCGGGCAGGGGGTGGGTGAACGATTGTGGTTAGTGTGTTGATCGAGCGGGGAGCGGGTGGGTGAACGATTGTGGTTAGTGTGTCGATCGAGCGGGGAGGGGGTGGTGAAAGATTGTGGTTAGTGTGTTGATCGAGCGGGGAGGGGGTGGGTGAACGATTGTGGTTAGTGTGTTGATCGAGCGGGGAGGGGGTGGTGAAAGATTGTGGTTAGTGTGTTGATCGAGCGGGGTAAACGATTGTGGTTAGTGTGTCGATCGCGTGGGGAGGGGGTGGGTGAACGATTGTGGTTAGTGTGTCGATCAAGCGGGGAGCGGGTGGTGAACGATTGTGGTTAGTATGTCGATTGAGCGGGGAGGGGGGGTGAACGATTGTGGTTAGTGTGTCGATCGAGCGGGGAGGGGTGGTGAACGATTGTGGATAGTGTGTCGATTGAGCGGGGGAGGGTGGGTGAACGATGTGGTTAGTGTGTCGATTCAGCGGCGAGGGGGTGGGTGAACAATTGTGGTGAGTATGTCGATCGAGCGGGGAGGGGGGGGTGAACGATTGTGGTTAGTGTGTCGATTGATCGGGGAGGGGTGGTGAACGATTGTGGTTAGTGTGTCGATTGAGCGGGGAGGGGTGGTGAACGATTGTGGTTAGTGTGTCGATCGAGCGGGGAGGGGGGGTGAACGATTGTGGTTAGTGTGTCGATCGAGCGGGGAGGGGGTGGTGAACGATTGTGGTTAGTGTGTTGATCGAGCGGGGTGAACGATTGTGGTTAGTGTGTCGATCAAGAGGGGAGGGAGGGTGAACGAATGAGGTTAGCGTGTCGATCGAGCGGGGAGCGGGTGGCGTGAACGATTGTGGTTAGTGTGTCGATTGAGCGGGGAGGGGGTGGGGAGAACGATTGTGGTTAGTGTGTCGATCGAGCGGAGAGAGGGTGGGTGAACGATTGTGGTTAGTGTGTCGATCGAGCGGGGGGGAGGGGGTGGTGAACGATTGTGGTTAGTGTGTCAATCGAGCGGGGAGGGGTGTGGTGAACGATTGTGGTTAGTGTGTCGATCGAGCGGGGAGGGGGGTGAACGATTGTGGTTAGTGTGTCGATCGAGCGGGGAGGGGGGTGAACGATTGTGGTTAGTGTGTCGATTGAGCGGGGAGGGGTGGTGAACGTTTGTGGTTAGTGTGTCGATTGCGCCGGGAGGGGTGGTGAACGATTGTGGTTAGTGTGTCGATCGAGCGGGGAGGGGGGTGAACGATTGTGGTTAGTGTGTCGATCGAGCGGGGAGGGGGGTGATCGATTGTGGTTAATGTGTCGATCGAGCAGGGGTGGGGGGGTGAACGAATGTGGTTAGTGTGTCGATCGAGCGGGGAGGGGGGTGAACGATTGTGGTTAGTGTGTCGATCGAGCGGGGAGTGGGTGGTGCACGATTGTGGTTAGTGTGTCGATCGAGCGGGGAGGGGGTGGGTGAACGATTGTGGTTAGTGTGTCGATCAAGCGGGGAGGGGGTGGTGAACGATTGTGGTTAGTGTGTCGATCGAGCGGGGAGTGGGTGGTGAACGATTGTGGTTAGTGTGTCGATCGAGCGGGGAGTGGGTGGTGAACGATTGTGGTGAGTGTGTCGATAGAGCGGGGAAGGGGTGGGTGAACGATTGTGGTTAGTGCTTCGATCGAGCGGGGAGGGAGGGGTGAACGATTGTGGTTAGTATGTCGATCGAGCGGGGAGGGGGGTGAACGATTGTAGTTAGTGTGTCGATCGAGCGGGGAGGGGGGGTGAACGTTTGTGGTTAGTGTGTCGATTGCGCGGGGAGGGGGTGGGTGAACGATTGTGGTTAGTGTGTCGATTCAGCGGGGAGGGGGTGGTGAACGATTGTGGTTAGTGTGTCGATTGAACGGGGAGGGGTGGTGAACGATTGTGGTTAGTGTGTCGATTGAGCGGGGAGGGGTGGTGAACGATTGTGGTTAGTGTGTCGATCGAGCGGGGAGGGGGGTGAACGATTGTGGTTAGTGTGTCGGTCGAGCGGGGAGGGGGGTGAACGATTGTGGTTAGTGTGTCGATCGAGCGGGGGAGGGGGGTGAACGATTGTGGTTAGTGTGTCGATCAAGAGGTGGGGGGGGGTGAACGATTGTGGTTAGTGTGTCGATCGAGCGGAGGGGGGTGGGTGACCGATTGTGGTTAGTGTGTCGATTGAGCGGGGAGGGTTGGTGAACGATTGTGGTTAGTGTGTCGATTGAGCGGGGAGGGGGGTGAACGATTGTGGTTAATGTGTCGATCGGAGCGGGGAGGGAGGTGTGAACGATTGTGGTTAGTGTGTCGATCGAGCGGGTGGGTGGTGAACGATTGTGGTTAGTGTGTCGATCGAGTGGGAGGGGGTGGGTGAATGATTGTGGTTAGTGTGTCGATCGAGCGGGGAGGGGGTGGTGAAAGATTGTGGTTAGTATGTTGATCGAGCGCGGAGGGGATCGTGAACGATTGTGGTTAGTGTGTCGATCGAGCGGGGAGGGGGGTGGTGAACGATTGTGGTTAGTGTGTCGATCGAGCGGGGAGTGGGTGGTGAACGATTGTGGTTAGTGTGTCGATCGAGCGGGGAGGGGGGTGGGTGAACGATTGTGGTTAGTGTGTCGATCGAGCGGGGAGGGGCTGGGTGAACGATTGTGGTTAGTGTGTCAATCGAATGGGGGAGGGGGTGGGTGAACAATTGTGGTTAGTGTGTCGATCGAGCGGGCAGGGGGTGGGTGAACAATTGTGGTTAGTGTGTCGATCGAGCGGGGAGGGGGGTGATGAACGATTGTGGTTCGTGTGTCGATCGAGCGGGGAAGTGGGGGTGAACGATTGTGGTTAGTGCGTCGATCGAGCGGGGAGGGAGGGGTGAACGATTGTGGTTAGTATGTCGATCGAGCGCGGAGGGGGGGTGAATGATTGTGGTTAGTGTGTCGATCGAGCGAAGAGAAGGGGTGAACGATTGTGGTTAGTGTGTCGATCAAGAGGGGAGGGGGGGTGAACGATTGTGGTTAGTGTGTCGATCGAGCGGGGAGGGGGTGGGTGAACTATTGGTGGTTAGTGTGTCGATTGAGCGGGGAGGGGGTGGGTGAACGATTGTGGTTAGTGTGTGTCGATCGAGCGGAGAGTGGATGGGTAGGAACGATTGTGGTTATCGTGTCGATCGAGCGGGGAGGGGGTGGGTGAACGATTGTGGTTAGTGTGACGATCGAGCGGGGAGGGGGTGGTGAACGATTGTGGTGAGTGTGTCGATAGAGCGGGGAAGGGGTGGTGAACGATTGTGGTTAGTGCGTCGATCGAGCGGGGAGGGAGGGGTGAACGATTGTGGTTAGTATGTCGATCGAGCGGGGAGGGGGGGTGAACGACTGTGGTTAGTGTGTCGATCGAGCGGGGAGGGGGGGTGAACGTTTGTGGTTAGTGTGTCGATTGAGCGGGGAGGGGGTGGGTGAACGATTGTGGTTAGTGTGTCGATTGAACGGGGAGGGGTGGTGAACGATTGTGGTTAGTGTGTCGATTGAGCGGGGAGGGGGTGGTGAAAGATTGTGGTTAGTGTGTTGATCGAGCGGGGAGGGGGTGGTGAACGAATATGGTTAGTGTGTCGATCGAGCGGGGAGGGGGTGGTGAACGATTGTGGTTAGTGTGTCGATCGAGCGGGGAGGGGGTGGTGAACGATTGTGGTCTGTGTGTCGATTGAGCGGGGTAGCGGGGGTGAACGATTGTGGTTAGTGCGTCGATCGAGCGGGGAGGGAGGGGTGAACGATTGTGGTTAGTATGTCGATCCAGCGGGGAGGGGGCTGAACGATTGTGGTTAGTGTGTCGATCGAGCGGGGAGGGGGGGTGAACGATTGTGGTCAGTGTGTCGATCAAGAGGGTGGGGGGGGTGAACGATTGTGGTTAGTGTTTCGATCGAGCGGGGAGAGGGTGGGTGGAACGATTGTGGTTAGTGTGTCGATCGAGCGGGGAGGGGGGGTGAACGATTGTGGTTAGTGTGTCGATCGAGCGGGGAGGTGGGTGAACGATTGTGGTTAGTGTGTCGATCGAGCGGGGAGGGGGGTGAACGATTGTGGTTAGTGTGTCGATCGAGCGGGGTGGGGGGTGAACGATTGTGGTTAGTGTGTCGATCGAGCGGGGAGGGGATGGGTGAACGATTGTGGTCAGTGTGTCGATCGAGCGGGGAGGGGTTGGGTGAACGATTGTGGTTAGTGTGTCGATCGAGCGGGGAGGGGGTGGTGAAAGATTGTGGTTAGTGTGTTGATCGAGCGGGGAGGGGGTGGTGAACGAATATGGTTAGTGTGTCGATCGAGCGGGGAGGGGGTGGTGAACGATTGTGGTTAGTGTGTCGATCGAGCGGGGAGGGGGTGGTGAACGATTGTGGTCCGTGTGTCAATCGAGCGGGGAAGCGGGGGGTGAACGATTGTGGTTAGTGCGTCGATCGAGCGGGGCGGGAGGGGTGAACGATTGTGGTTAGTATGTCGATCCAGCGGGGAGGGGGCTGAACGATTGTGGTTAGTGTGTCGATCGAGCGGGGAGGGGGGGTGAACGATTGTGGTCAGTGTGTCGATCAAGAGGGTGGGGGGGGGTGAACGATTGTGGTTAGTGTGTCGATCGAGCGGGAAGAGGGTGGGTGAATGATTGTGGTTAGTGTGTCAATCGAGCGGGGAGGGGGGGTGAACGATTGTGGTTAGTGTGTCGATCGAGCGGGGAGGGGGGTGAACGATTGTGGTTAGTGTGCCGATCGAGCAGGGAGGGGGGGTGAACAATTGTGGTTAGTGTGTCGATCGAGCAGGGAGGGGGGGTGAACGATTGTGGTTAGTGTGTCGATTGAGCGGGGAGGGGCGGGTGAACGATTGTGGTTAGTGTGTCGATTGAGCGGGGAGGGGTGGGTGAACGATTGTGGTTAGTGTGCCGATCGAGCGGGGAGGGGGGGTGAACGATTGTGGTTAGCGTGTCGATCGAGCAGGGGGGGGTGAATGATTGTGGTTAGTGTGCCGATCGAGCGGGGGGGGGGGTGAACGATTGTGGTTTGTGTGTCGATCGAGCGGGGGGGGGGTGAACGATTGTGGTTAGTGTGTCGATCGAGCGGGGAGGGGGGGTGAACGATTGTGGTTAGTGTGCCGATCGAGCAGGGAGGGGGGGTGAACGATTGTGGTTAGTGTGTCGATCGAGCAGGGAGGGGGGTGTGAACGATTGTGGTTAGTGTGTCGATTGAGCGGGGAGGGGCGGGTGAACGATTGTGGTTAGTGTGTCGATTGAGCGGGGAGGGGTGGGTGAACGATTGTGGTTAGTGTGCCGATCGAGCGGGGAGGGGGGGTGAACGATTGTGGTTAGCGTGTCGATCGAGCAGGGGGGGGTGAATGATTGTGGTTAGTGTGCCGATCGAGCGGGGGGGGGGTGAACGATTGTGGTTTGTGTGTCGATCGAGCGGGGGGGGGGTGAACGATTGTGGTTAGTGTGTCTATCGAGTGGGGGGGGGGAGGTGAACGATTGTGGTTAGTGTGTCAATCGAGCGGGGAGGGGCGGGGTGGGGGTGCTGCTTTGTCCTGGATGGTGTTGAGCTTTCTCGAATGTTGTCGGGGAACTGCACCCATCCGGGCGATCGGAGAGTCTCCCATCCTGAGTTGTGTCCTTTGTAGATGGTGGGACAGGGCTCTGAGGGGGTCGCGGCGGGGCCGGGGAGGTTAGTTACTCTCTGCAGGATTCCCGGCCTCTGGTATAATTGCTGCCTGGGGATCAACACAGTGTTAAGCTGACCGTACAGAATGTTTTAATCCTTCTGCGGTGGACAGAGACCCTGCCAGCAGACGTCACGTTGGGACAACCAATATTTATTTAAACCCACACCATCGATAAACACCCATCCCACCAACAAGAAGTTATCTCTGCGGATAACACCAGAGTTCAAGCCCATTACTGAACCTTGGCTTCACTTTGTGGAGCTGCTGAGTCCCCAGGGCAGATATGAAGAACAAAGAACCGAAACAGCCCGGGGGAAACAGGTCCCTCGGCACTTCTATCCCGCACAGCCCATTTTAACATTTACCAGTCCACCCCCCTCCACCCCTGACCCTTATCTATTGTTTATGGCAATCCACATTGAGGGAAACTGATTTAGGGACAATTTATTACTGCCAATCAGCCTAACAGCACATCTTTGGGGTGTGGGAGGAAACCGGAGCGCCCGGAGAAAACCCACACAAGCACGGGGAGAATGCGCAAACTCCCACAGACACCGGCCCAAATCCATGTGTCTGCACAACAATAAGCGATAGTCACTGAGCTGTCGTGTTCCCCAGTATCTGGTCCAGTTTAAGCACACACTAACGACATGAAGCACTAGGCCAATCTCGAACAACCAAGAGCAGCCCCAGTACGACCCATCGTGTGTATGTCCCTCGTTGGACATGAGACCGACTTAAAACCTGTGAATGAAAAGGGAAAAAACATTATTGTCATACCATACCCATTTACATTACCAGGAATGTCCCAATGCTAATGAGCCTTATTTAAAACAATCTCCTATATTCTCCCATCTCCAACCCACTCATGTGCCTATCTAAGTTACTCTTAAACAACTCTAGCGTATTTGCCTCCACCACCTTACTTGGCAGAGCATTCCATACCCCCACTACCCTCTGTGTGAAAAACCTCCCTCTAATATCTGTGTTATACCTCTCCCCCCTCACCCTAAGCCCGTGGCCCCTCGTACTGTGTGTCTCTAACATAGGAAATAGCTTACCTCTGTTTACTCTATCTATACCCTTCATAATCTTATATATCTTACATGTCGTTGGTGTGCGTAAACTGGACCATCTCGAGGGCATCATGACAGCTCAGAGGCTATCTCTGTTGCTGTGCGGACACATGGATTTGGGCCTGTGTCCGTGGGAGTTTGCGCGTTCTCCCCATGGTTGCGTGGGTTTCCTCCGGGTGCTCCGGTTTCCTCCCACATCCCAAAAATGTGCTTTTAGGCTGATTGATTGGGTAACAAATTGTCCCTATATTGGACCTCCCTGATCCTCGCACATTAGGCATAGACTAAAATCATGAATAGGTCACTGACCATGGGACGGTGGCGCGGGCTCGTTGGGCCGAAGGGCCTGTTTCCCGTGCTGTGTTGTTCTTTGTTCTTTGTATCTCTATTAGATCTCCCCTCAGTCTTTCAAGGGAAAACAGCCCCAATTTGCTCAATCTTTCCTCATAACCCAGTCCTTCCATACCAGGCAACATCCTGATAAACCTCCTCTGCACTCTCTCCAGAGTCTCCATGTCCTTCCGGTAGTAAGGCAACCAGAACTGGACGCAGGACTCCAAATGCGGCCTAACCAACGTTCTATACAACTGCAACATTAGACTCCAGCTCTTATAGAACATAGAACATTACAGCATAAACAGGCCCTTTGGCCCTCGAGTTGCGCCGATCACATCAACCCCACCAATCTATAGACCTATCTATAATCCCCAATCCCATTAAACCCCATATACTCATCCAGAAGTCTTTTAAAAGACCCCAGCGAGTTCGCCTCCACCACCGATGACGGCAGCCGATTCCATTCACTCACCACCCTCTGAGTGAAAACCTTACCCCTAACATCACCTCTGTACTTCCCTCCCCGCACCTTAAATCTGTGTCCTCTCGTAGCGACCATTTCAACCCGGGGAAATAGCCTCTGAGAGTCCACCCTATCTATTCCTCTCAACATTTTATAAACTTCTATCAGGTCGCCTCTCAACCTTCGCCTCTCTAGGGAAAAGAGTCCCAGCTCCCTCAACCTATCTTCATAAGGCATGCCTCCCAGTCCAGGCAACATCCTTGTAAATCTCCTCTGCACCCTTTCAATAGCTTCTACATCTTTCCTATAGTGAGGCGACCAGAACTGCGCACAGTACTCCAAATGAGGCCTGACAAGGGTGCTGTAAAGTTGCAGCATTACCTCCCGACTCCTAAACTCAATCCCTCGATTAATGAAGGCCAGTACACCATACGCCTCCACCTGCGAGGCCGATTTACGAGTCCTGTGGACCCGGACCCCGAGATCCTTCTGCTCTTCAACGCTACTAAGACTCCTGCCCTTGATAGTGTACTCGTTCATCCCGTTGGTTCTGCCGAAATGGACGACTACACATTTATCCGCGTTGAAGTCCATCTGCCACTTCTCCGCCCATTCCTGCATCCTATCTATGTCCTGCTGCAACTTTTGACATCCTTCCAGACCATCCACAACACCACCGACCTTCGTGTCATCAGCGAACTTGCTAACCCATCCCTCCACTTCCTCATCCAGGTCATTTATGAAAATGACAAACAGCAAGGGTCCCAGAACAGATCCCTGGGGCACCCCTTCTATACCCCTTCCTATAAAGGCTAACATCCCATAGGCTTTCTTCACCACACTCTCCACTTGCACTGCCACCTTCAAAGACTTGTGCACTTGCACCCCCAGGTCCTGCTGCATTTCTATACTCTTTATAGGCTTACCCTTTATCATATAACTCCCCCCCCTACATTATTCCGGCCAATATGCATCACCTCACATTTATCCGGATTAAACTCCTTTTGCCATATATCTGCCCAATATACCAGCCTATCAATATCCCGCTGTATTGCCAGACACTGCTCCTCACTGCCGGCCAATCCAGCCATCTTAGTGTCATCAGCAAATTTGCTGATCACACCACTTACTCCCTCTTCCAAGTCATTTATATACACTACAAAGAGAAGAGGTCCCAGTACCGAGTCCTGCGGCACACCACTAGTGACAGACCTCCAGCTAGAAAAGGACCCCTCCACAACTACTCTCTGACTCCTCTTAGCAAGCCAGTTCTCAACCCATTTAGATACCTGACCACATATCCCATGAGCCTTAATCTTTGCAACCAACCTACCGTGAGGGACTTTGTCAAACGTCTTACTGAAATCCATATAGACGACATCTTCCAATCTTCCAATCCACCCCAGGGAGATTAAAATCTCCTGTCCTTCCTACACTTATCCAAAATGTCTCTACATATACCCTCTTCTACTGCCCGTGGGCTGTTGAGCAGTCTGTAGTAAACCCCTAGCATAGTAATGGCCCCCTTCCTATTCCTCAACTCCACCCACAGAGACTCAATTCCTAACCCCTCCATGTTATCCTCCCTCTGCACCGCTGTGATCTGCTCCCTAACTAAGAGCGCCACTCCCCCTCCTCTTTTCAACCCTCCCCTGTCACGCCTAAAACACTTATACCCAGGAATATTTAGTTGCCAGTCCTGCCCTTCCTTTCACCATGTCTCTGTCACTGCCACCACATCTAAATACCTCATGAACATCAAGGCCCCAAGTTCATCCGACCTACCCATCACACTCCTCACATTAAAACAGATGCACTGAAGACCCTCAGGCCCACTCGGATCCTCCTTCTCCTGGGAGATTTTCCTCTCATCTAGACTTACCCTGTCACCCAACTCACTCCCACTCCCAGTGCCTACTGAGCTTTCAGTCTCCTCCCCACCCCCCCCTCCATATTAGTTTAAACCCTGCCGAAACACTCCAGCTAACCTCCCAGCTAAAATATGTGTGCCCTTCCCATTTAAGTGTTCCCTATCCCTCTTATACAAGTGCCCTTCCTTCACAAAGACTTCCCAATGGTCTACAAAACTAAAAGACTCTGTCCTGCACCAATCCCTCAGCCACGCAGTCAGCTGTAGGATCTCATTATTTTTAGCCCCGCTATTGCTGGGCACTGCAGCCCAGAGATCGCGCCACCCTGGAGGCCCCGCACTTCAGCCTGGCTCCCAACTCCCTGAACTGCCTACGTATATCCCCCCTGCTCTTCCTTCCTCCGTCCTTCTCTCCTACGTGTATAATTTCATCTGCCTGGGTCCCTTGGCGCTTCAAGATTCCCTCTACCCTCTCTGACACTCCTGAACCTAGTACCAAATCCAATGTAGCCTCACTACTTGTTGGCCTATCTACATACCTTCCTGCACACATTGGACAAAAACTGACCCCTCTAACGTGCTTGAACTAAAGCTTTTCCAATCGATATTTGCAAAGTTAAAGTTCCCCATAACAACTACCCTGTTACTTTCGCACCTATCCAGGATCATCTTTGCAATCCTTTCCTCTACATCTCTGGAACTTTTTGGAGGCCTATAAAAAACTCCCAGCAGGGTGATCTCTCCTTTCCTGTTTCTAATCTCAGCCCATACTACCTCAATAGACAGGTCCACAACAAACGTCCTTTCTGCCACCGTAATACAGTCCCTGACTAACAATGCCACGCCTCCTCCTCTTCCACCACCTTCTCTGCTCTGACTGAAACATCCGAACCCCGGAACCTGCAACAACCATTCCTGACCCTGTTCTATCCATGTCTCTGAAATGGCCACAACATCAAAGTCCCAGGCTGCAAGTTCGTCCACCTTATTGCCTATGCTCCTCACGTTAAAGTATACGCAATTCAAACCACCCTCCCACCTGCCAATACTCTGCAGTGACCTAGAAACCTTATCCATGACCTCCCTATTCTCATCCTCCTGTACATTGGAGCTATAGTTCAGGTTCCCATCCCCCCCGAATCAGTTTAAGCCCCCCTGAAGAGCATTGGCAAATTTCCCCCCCCAAGATATTAGTTCCCGTCTGGTTCAGATGCAGACCATCCCTCTTGTAGAGGTCCCACCTTCCCCAGAATGAGCCCCAATTGTCCAAGTATCTGAACCCTTCCCTCCTGCACCATCCCTTTAGCCACGAGTTCAAATGTTCTCTCTCCCTATTATTCTCCATGCTATCCCGCGGCACAGGTAGCAAACCAGACATAACCACTCTGCTTGTTTTAGCCCTGAGCTTCCACCCGAACTCTCTGAATTTCTGTTTTATATACCCATCCCTTTTCCTACCTATGTCATGGGTGCCAACATGAACCACAGCTTGGGGCTGGTTCCCCTCCCCCTTAAGGATCTCAAACACTCGCTCAGAGATATCATGGACCCTGGCACCTGGGAGGCAACATACCAACCGCGAGTCTTGCTCTTTCCCACAGACTCTCCTATCTAACAGACTCTCCTATCTATCCCGTTAACTATAGAATCCCCAATCACTAATCCTGTTCTTTTCTTCCCCCTTCCCACCTGAGCATCAGGAACAGGCTCAACCCGAGACCTGTACTCCATGGCTTACTCCGGTTGAGTTTTCCACACCAACAGCCTCAGGGGATCGCTGCTCCGACTGCTTCTTACCCCTTCTAGCAGTCACCCATGCATCACTTTTAGGAGTAACTATCTCCCTGTAACTTTTGTCGATAGCTGCCTCTGCTTCCCGAATAATTCTTAGTTGATTCAGTTCCAGCTCCAGGTCCCTAACACAATCCTCAAGGAGCTGCAAATGGACGCACCTCCTGCAGATGTAATCAGCTGGGATGCTACCAGTGTCCCTCACCTCAAACATCCCACAGGAGGAACATTGCACTGCCTGCACTGCCATCCCTATTACTTCCTTTACCAAGAAACAAAAATAAACTTAAACTTACCTGCTCTCACTCCAAGTCACTCTCTTTTTGTTTAGGTTAGAGGAGGGGGGAGGATGTATCGGGTTTCTTCACCTTTCCAATTTATGGGGGTCCAGGGGGAAAAAAAAACTACTTCCCTATGACCACTTTCTGTATCTGGTTTAAATTTTTAAAAAAGCGAGAGACGTTAGTTTAAAAAAAGAAACACAGTAACTTACAAGCTCTCCTCTCCCCAGTCTCTCCCTCTCTGATGTGCTCCCAAGGAATAATGAGCAATTTAGTGAGCGTGTAGTCCACACGCTTTCATCTTCTTGCCTGGCCTGTAATATAGACAATTCCAAAACCAGAGGGTTCGGCTGGCCGAGGACTCCAGTTTGGTTCTGTCACATCTCTGGACATCTTTTATTCTCCTCTGTCGATGTTATTTGGATTTCTTGTATCTGTCATGGTTACCCGACTTGACCTGGACTTCAGCAAGCATTGGACATTCCTCTTCATCCGTGGTTTCCAGTTGGGAAACAGCTGGATTTGCTTCATAGGCAGACAGTCTTCTACACACTTACAAATGGAATCTGTTAAT